>JAOEHI010051634.1:0-18249 GCA_025447815.1 Percopsis transmontana | reverse complement strand
CCCCCCCCCCCCCCCCCCCCCCCCCCCCCCCCCCCCCCCCCCCCCCCCCCCCCCCCCCCCCCCCCCCCCCCCGCATCAAAGAGGAGCAGAAAGAGAAAATAATGTGGAATGAGTACAGACTATACTTTTTAATATGAATAAATCATATAAATATTCAAAGTAAATAATATTGTATATATTTAACTTACTTATTTAACATGATAGTCTGTCTATCTAGCTATGTATCTAACAGACACACACTTAAAAATAATAATAAAATAATGATACAAACACAAAATAAATAATAAAACAAACACAACCTCATGTTAATATATGATATTTTCCAGCCGATCTGTATTCAAGAGCTGTGAGGCAGTTACACCCACCATCTTAGCACATTTCACAATAGCTCTAAAGCCGAACTCTGTTAAATCTCACTTTGAGATCATGTAGATCTGCACAACGTAATAACCACTCAATCTGCAAAATGTATTTTGGTCCTTGTGGGAAGTCAGCGTTGCTGGGCGAGGAATGGCTATCTGTTTTGTAATCGCAGATAGTCGGTTTTGCAATACAAAACCGACTATCGTGCAACGTGTTTCCTAACCTCCTACTCGGCTCTAATCAGCCTGTACTGCTGGAGTAGCTCTGCTGAAATTACCTCATAGATATGCTCCACCGCGGGCCCGACGTCATGCTCCACCTGGGGGTTTTTGCTCGCCTTCCAGTTGGCCGGTGGGAAGAAGACCTTATCGGGCCGGGACACGCTTCAAACGACAAGGAGATTAAGTGAGAAACTGTGTCGGAGGGCTCAAATGGACTTTATGAAGGAAAGTTTCCCCAAAATCTCAAATGAGGGAATCTAAGACCGAACTCACCCCTGTAGAATAACATCAGCCTGCACGACCACCTCTAGCTTGTAAGGCACAATCTCACTGTGGGAATTATTCTCGTTTTTACTGTGGAAAGACATACAAAATGAGTGAGGCCTAACCCTGGAATAGTCATTCGACAACATTCTTGATTCGTAACATCTGCCGTCTAATACGGAATTAATATTGTTAAAACCGAACCCTCAATGGACATTCATCTCCTTTTTGAAGTACTAAAGCAAGCCCTTACCTTTGGATCTGGAACTCAAACTGTACGGTCTTGTGTGTGTCCTTCAGCCTTGGCACTGTAAAACGCAGGCCTGCCCACAGCTGCAGAGAAGATTCACCATCATCATAATCATTAAAAAGATATCATGCAAACGTGGATTCTTGCATTACTATATACAGTATAGAGAATTCACAATACAGGGAAAATAATTCCCTTTACTACACTGCAAAGACACCGGTTATAAACCTTAACCTAACCGTCCCAGTGTTTTGCATACATACGTAAAACACTAGTCAGGTCAGACAGCAATGCCTCCTTTATCCTCCGTTTACTTTACTTTATTAGGTTCTATAGGCTCATTCCGTCTGTGAGGCTATTTCACAGCTGTGATGCACCTGGGCATGACTGTGGCTGAGAGCACCAGTGTCCCATGCTGCCCTTTGTTTCATTGCATTTCATTTTATTTTGATTCCCCAATGAAACAGCACATATGAGTTTCCACAACAGCATTGTGGTACACTGTAGTGGACAGAAGGGCTTACGTGCTCATATGTACAACGTACGTATGTGTGTGTGTGTGTGTGTGCGTTTTCACATTGGAACTGGAGGCAAGGAGAAAATGATTAAATTACAGCCCGTTATATGTTTTGGACACTCTCAGACTGGCTACATTATTGGTATATCTGTAAAGTCTACCTACTAAACTACATACAAATGTATGAGTTAGAACCAATGCCTATCAGAGCAATACTGTGTGTTATGAGGCTTAGGAAACATGCTAGCTTGCTTGACTGCTTGCTTGACACTGTTTTAATATTAGGTACTTACTTATGAAGGGCGGCAATTAATTTTGCATATGTATTAAGAGTATTATTACGCTACATATGGAACCCCGTTTAAAATACCTGTTAAATCAAGTAATTACAGTAGATACACGCAACACTTTTATTATTAGGGTTCCAAGATTTTACATTTTGATAAACTATGCATTGCAATTTCTTTTTGACGCACTCTTTCAGAGACACCTGTCTCAGTCACCCCATTAACGTCCACTTGTCAGTTTACCTCTGCAGACCCATTAAAATGTGACAGCCTGGGACTTAATCATTAAAACTAAACAAAAAATAAATAAAAATGGGGGGGGGGGCATTATTGCCTGTACAAAGCAACGTGGCTACAACGAGCTACAAAAATCGCTGGCAATGTGAATGCAGGGTTAGGTAGGCTTCCTGTGGTAACGCTGCCTCAAATAGAAAAACAACTGACATTTCCTGGTGCTGGACGCCTCAACAAGCCCCCACCCTGAACTTTAAGGAAGACCTTCAGTGTGGGCAGAATGATTATTTGTTATAAAAAAAACAGACAAAAATACTGTATCCTTACATTGGTGCCAGACTTCATAGGGTTGCCCAGATCACAGCTCAGGTAGCGGGTCTGGTTCTCCGTCTCATAGCTGCACGTCAGCTGGGCCAAGCTCTGAAAAGTCAAAGAGAAACACATTAAACTCATGTTCAACCTTAAAGTTCCCTTTGACACAGTACATTTCACAGTTCCACTCACCTCATTATTGCGGGCTATGCCGCTGTAGTCGGCCTCCGGGGGCAGAACCACATACAACTCTGCCTCGTACGCCCCTCCCTCGCCCTCATTCCTGGCGTTGAAAGTCAGGGTCAGCGAGTTGTCATCACCTAGGTAGACTTCCTTCCTGTCCCTGAGGACACAACCCAAGAAAAATTGATTACCAACAGGGTCAAACCGTGAGGTCACAAGGTGTTGGGTCGCTCTAGATAAATACATATTTGAAAGAAATGTACATATATACTGACATACATACACTAAAGTTAACAATAAAATAGTTTATTTGTGTATGCTGGCAAAACCCAGCCACAAACCAGGTAATTATTGTCGCTTTAATAAAATAACATAAACCATCATGCTTTATGCTCTAACAGCTACTGTAGCCAGGCCCAGACCAAGCTAGATTCATCTCAGGAAGCATGCTGCCCCCCCCCCCCTTAAATGAAAATGTTTCCAGTGTAGAAATAAAGTCATACATGCATTGGAGCACAAAGTGGGGCTGTAAAACACCTCCCCCTTCCTGTCTTTTTCTGACTCCTTCTCTCTTTCTTCCTCTCCCCTGCGTCCCTACACAGCTTAAAACAATGAGATATTCCACAGCAGGGCCACACAGACGCTTCTAATTAAAGCACGGTTTCATAAAGCAGGGCAGGAGGGGAGATCTCTGAAGCTAAGGCTGCGGTGATCAGAGAGCCAGCCATGGTCAGGGTCCAACAGCAATCAAGCTTTTTTTTTTTTTTTTTTATTTATTTATTTTTTTAAACCAAGCAAATGCTAAAATCAGAAAACACCGCAAAACCTTTTAAACGTTACCCAGGGGACTGTTGGTCACACATGTTAGACACCTTGGCAGTGCCACAGCAGAACGAAAGACAGAATTTGGCGTTTTGATGCTTTCTGCTGAAATATCATATATAAGTCATGGTTCTTCCCTTAATTCTTCTAGAACTAAATAAACGACTCTACAACTGACCATGTGAGGAAAGCCATTATTTCAATTGCGGTAATTGTGCTTTCAGCAACTCACTTTGCGTAGTTTCACTCGGACGCAACCTGGGCTAATGGGATGCTTACAGACATTAATTTCACATGATAAATAAGATATAGATTGAGAGCAAGGGAGTTCATAAATATAGACAGGTTAAAAAAAAAAATCTAAATAACAGAGCAAGGAGTACTGGGCGACGATGTTATTTATAAGGAAAACGTTAACAGATTTTTGAAATAAAAGTGTGGCTGCTCCTAACAGCTTCAGAGGCATTGGGAGAGGCCGGGATGCTTTGGCTCGCTCCCATTTTTTCCTAAAGAGATCGCTTTCATCTCCCATGTCACCCCCCTTAACGGTTAGCCAGCCAATCACAGCACCTGTAGAGCAGATCTGCTTCCTGTTTTTCGGATAACAGCACCCCCCCCCCGCCCACCCTCCCCCCAAACTCCAACGCAGCTCTGTAGCTATTAACACAAGTCTCTGGCATGCCTAACTAAACAAAACAAGCAGCTGGATTAAGCTGTAGCATTCACCATCAACTCTCCATTTGCATAGAAGAGGTGAAAAGTTCAGTGCCTGTGAACCTGTGGAGAGTTTGCCATGTACACTGTACAGCATACATAACCCCATATAACTGTAACTGTAGTATATTTCTCCACAGCTACAGTATGAGATATTTCAACAGATTGATGCGACGAAAAGTCCTTTTCTTTCATTTCTCTACATTTGGAGAGCGATCCATCGGGTGAATTATTGGAGTCGTTCAAAGGACGGCGATCGCCTCAAACGTTTCACATCTATACGCTCCGCGATTTATAGAAAAATATGGAAATAAATGGTCTTACCCGTGGACTGCCAGCTTTAAGTCAGGAACGCAGATGTTGTCCTCTCCACAGTCTAGCAGAATCTGGGCCTGAAAAAAGCACAACGGGAGAAATAAAACCTTTTTCTTGGGACTACAGAAAAGTCAAGATACGTATCCTGGCGTATAGAGGTGTATTACGCATGAGTGGTACTAAATTAGGATGTATAAAAAAATAATAGGTTTTCAGACAAAGAAAAACATAGCAGACAAAAGCGAGATGGAACATGTGGTATAATGACCAATTCCCTTCCACCCACCCACCCACCCACCCCCACCCCCCCACCCCCCCACACACACACACACACACACACACACACACACACACCTGGGACTCCCCAGTCCCAGCTTTACGAGCTGTCATCACGCACGAGACAACTACAGCAGGCTAACAAGTCTCTAGATATCTAAAAACCGCTCACAAGGACAATGACTGACTCAGCGTGGCAACAGGGCCAGACATACCCTATCAACACACGCACACACACACTTTTACGTCATAAGCCAGCCCAGCCTCTCAACAGCACGCCACATCACAGCGGCACGCGGCAGACCGCGCGTTCACCACACGCTACGCCACCCAGCCAACCACAGAAGCGTGTGATCATATGGGAGGTGGGAGGAGGGGACACGGGATTTCCCTCTAGTGCTGGAAGAGGGGGTTGGGTGGGCATGGAGGGGAACAGCGGGGGTGTCATCCAGAGATAAGACAAGAAGGGCTGCTAGGTGCGTGGCTGAGCCGCAAGCACGGCCCCGTGGGGACGCCAAAATCGCCATGCTGCCCATGACGAATATGATAATAAATAGCAGAGGGAAGAGGAGATTAGAGATTAGAGAGAGCGCCTCCCTTGTCATTACAACATCTCAGGACTCTAATTATGGACACCGTGGCAACCGCCGGGCTAACAAGGCCCCGGCGTGTTCAGCGGGCCCGCAGGCGGGACGCGCCTTTAGGGAAAGGCAAACACGGGTTCGGAGGCCCGTCGCTCTGGATAAACAATAACAACAACTGGCGAGCAAAACCTGACATCATTGGGCAGCATGAGCATTACAGATGATGTCAGGTTAGCTTTAAGAGGACAACCGCCGTGTGCAGCATCATCAAAAATTGACTTGGTTAAATCAGCATCATACTCATGTGGTAGGAACAACGAGGGCAATGAAGTGGAACAACGAGGGCAATGAAGCACAAAGACAGGCATTTCCAGGTTCTTATTTCAGGACTACAACTACTACTGCCAGATTTATGGTATAGAAGTTATAGAAGTGAATGCCTTGAAAAAGAACAGGCAGTTTGCTCCTAAGATTAAGAGTAATTAGGACAACACAGCAATAGATTGAATAGATAGGATAGAGAGAGGTAGTCTCCTCCATAATCTCTACCGCTTGCTGAAGCCTCAACGGCGTGAGAACCTGCCCAGGCCAATGTAACGCTACGAGCACTACCGCGCATATGGAGAAATTAATAGGTCATCATGTTTTTCACCACATCTAAGCCTGTGGTACGATAGTGTTCTCTGTTCGCAGACTGTTAGATTAGGGCACTTGAGAAAGTAAAGATTAATGAAATATGTTTGACACAACCCCCTCCTCCCATTTAACACACACACACACACACAGGGTTTTCCCCTTAGTTGCTCAGGAGAAACAGATTTTTCTAGGTTTTAGGTGGATATTTTAGCTCAGGGTCTCAAGGCCATGGTTCGGCATTAGGCCACATCTGTTGGAACATCGGCCCGCTTTGATATCTAGGGGAGGACATCAATGAAAGGGTGCAGTCCTGATGTGAAAAGAAATACACAGCGAGAGAGACAGAAGAGCCAAGAGAGAGAGAGAGAGAGAGAGAGAGAGAGAGAGAGAGAGAGAGAGAGAGAGAGAATAGAATGAGAGTCGGTGCCTGATCCAGCGGTTATTGCTGAAGTCACTTATGAAGGCCCGGCCACACGTTGAGCCAGCCCCCAGATGGCTGCCAGGGGGAACACTGGCAAAAAAGCTGATCAAATCTGAACCAGATGGGCAAATGGCCCAGCTATGCCCCACCCAGAAGTATTTAGCAACTTTATGTCTGTGCAACTCTGGAACGAGACACCTTTCCAGAGCCGTTACACAGCCAAATGTGGCTAGAGTGTTTCCTAGTGGGGCAGTGAAAATCTCTCCATTATATGCACATGCCTCAAATTTTCATTTTAAAAACGTTCCAGACACTTTAGACCCCTGGCAAAACACTTTAAAAAAAAAATAATTTTTAAAAGAAAAGAATAGTAATGTAGTTTTACTGTTACTAGCAACAGCCAGCAAGTGCCTGTTTTAGAACAGGTGGGTGGTTGGTCAAGCTAGCATTACGTTAGCAATAGCATTATGACCCTTTGTACATTATTGATGAGCACTGCCGCATTTTAGTCAATACATTGTTGTCAGAAACAGTTCCCTCTATGTTTAAGAGCTACTTGCCATGTGTAAGGGATTATTGTGAAAGAGTGAGTGAGTGTCCTGAGGGGTCAAACTACCTTCTGCTCGATGAGGCTACTGGTGTGATAGTTGAGGACGGGCGTCAGGCCGTGGACGTCTGCAGCAGCAGTGGGATCCAGGCTGAAGTTCAACGCCACGTAAATGGAGGACAGCTTGTCCCTGAACTCCTTCTCATCCTGTGGTCAAACACAAATAAATGTCAAGTAAAAAATGTATTTGTAATCTGTCCAAATAAGATACGTTATGGGGGCAGGATAGTCTAGTGGTCTAGGTGTTGGACTCTCAGCCAGAAGGTTGTGGGTTCGAGCCCAAGATTTGGCCTACCTGTAAGCATCCTCGAGCAAGAAGTAACCCCTATCTGTTCCATGTAATAGCACAATGTAATTGTAAGTTGCTTTGGATAAAAGCGTCTGCTAAAATGACCTAATTGTAATTGTTTAAAAAAAAAAAGGTTTTATCTTCAGTTGTTAAAGTTGTATTAATATTTTAAAATGAAGGCGTTTAAAAATGAGGAAGCATTGTTTTGTAGTGCAGTTCTGTGTTGAATCTTGCTTTGGAAATCTTTGTGTGTTTTTCAGTTGTAAATAACATGACCATACAGTACTGAAAGGTCATATGTTGAAAGTAGGCTTACTCGTAGGTAAATCTTGGTATCATAACACTCTCGCCTGCTATGTTGCAGACGTATGGTTTTCTGCCACATGGCCTGCTGGGAGTCCAGGAACAATGCCCTCTTCACGGCACCCTTCTGCTTGTTCTTACGACTGTCTAACTGCACCTCCACCTGGAAGTCTGGCACACATATCCCAGACACACACACAAATGAGCATTCATGGCATGATGAATATCCTTGAGTCAGGTAATGACAGCTTCCATAAAGACCCCAATGAATACGCTTACACACAGACACACAATGTAGTCAATGTAGTCGCAACATAATGTCAGTCATGGCAGGGACCGGTTGTATTCTTAGGAAGGCAGTAAGTAATTGCAGAGAATGCCAAGGGGTTAACGGGAATATGAATGAACAAAAGGGGTCTTAGTCATTAAAAGGTGGGCCACAGCAGAAATTTGGAGCGCTGTGCTGAAACATTGTAAATACCAGAGCCCCCCTTGCCAAATTACGTACAACATACGCATTTTGTTGTGAATTTAATTAATTGCTTTTTTAATATTTAGCATCAGCATGTGCATGCCGTTAGCATTTGCCTGCAGAAACACTTGCTCACCTAGGCTGTCTGGTAGGTATTTCCCATCCGCGAATAGGCAGAAACTCAGGTTGACACTGTTTGGGACAGAAAGGGCGAGGACATTGTGAGTGAAGCACATGGTTCAATATGATTCATGGCAGAAAGTCAATAACACACACAACCCCCCTCTCTCACTTAAATGCTACCATGCCATGACGTGATTGCGTGCTGCATAAATGCGTGCGGCGTAATGGGAACACAAAATGTATAACATCAGATATTCAGTGGAACGGATAGCAGTGGAATGTTCCGGAGATGCGCTGGAATCTAAATCGCTTTCACTCGGCAAGCTGATAAATTGGTGTGCCTCCTTCACCCCCTCCATTCCACACATTGTGGAATGGCCGAGTTAAGAAGGGTGAAATTGAGTGAGGTCTTGTGTTTCAATGCCGACCAGTGCACGGCTGGTCCCATGACGTCAGCCTTATCGTGGGCAGTTGCTCCACAAACCCGTAAACCCCTCCAACCGTTTTACTAGAAAACCCCACACTGGAAGCGCGCGGCAAGACGCGAATGGAGGTGAGGAAAGACGGGGAAAGAAGAGGTAAAAACTGAGAGGACAAAGGAGGGCTTCTTTCCAGACGGACCAATAAACCCACATGCACGCTCCCTGTTCGCACGTCTGTTTATGCATGAACGTGCATGTCTATGCGCCTTGATGTTTCCCAGCTGTGTTCCACCACCAAACAATATCTCATTCAAAGGAACTCAAAAAAAATAAAAATAAAAATGGGCTCCTTCGCTGCCTCCACCTAACCACCCTCACACTCCCTTCAACAGCTCCTCATCGCCAGCACAATCAAGACACATGTAAGAGTTTCCTTTACAGATTGGGATCTGGAGGGAGCAAGGCGAAACAAGACACACCAGCGCTGTGTCAACTGTGTCGAGCTGCGAGCCCAGCCCCCCTTTGTCTGTTCCCCCCTGTAGCTGGAAATTAATACCATACACATTTCTAGGAGGCTGAGAAAAAAAGGTTTGACAATGCCATTATTCGGCATGTAATTGCTCTGCTCCTCTTCCTGAGCTACAAGGCTGCTATGGAAATCGGTCCAGAGATACAAATAACACTGAACTGTTGATGGGAGAATATTCTTTATCAGCGTTTTCTCCTGGCATACTTTTTATACATGTGAGATAGGGGGAACCCCAGGTTCTTGGTAGCGGGCCAAAGAACCAATCAAAACAAGCACTTCCGCGAATAGTGCGCTAATGCAAGACAAGTCAACCTGCTCACCAGGAGACCGGTATGCTGGTGTTGCCGTTTGCGATCACGCAGGCCTTCTCCTCGGGGTTGATCATGGTGGGGCTGATTTTCAGGGAGGCGCTGGTGTTAACGATTGGACGGGCTCTATTAGGGAAACAGTAAAAGAGAGAATGAGTAAGAAAATAATGTATTTACCCCTATACGTGTGTTGCAATAGACCACGATATAAAGCATGGAAACCTATTACACTATTATAATACCATAATACTAGATTAATACTAGATTATCAATAATTTTCACCCATTTTCTAAATTTGTCTTGTACTCTTTATTAGCATTTATCTTTTTTCATATTCCCTTTATTGAAATATGTGTTGAGCACTCAAAATAGAGATTTTCAATATAAGAATCAAGGTTTGACAGATTGCTGCTTGAATATATAAAAATAAAAGCACACCTGTAAAGAATTGCCTTGTCAACACCAAACGCACCGACAATGAGATCTGAGAAAATAAAATAAAAAACAAGAATAAGATTACAAAGAAAATATAGACTTCCCATCGGTAATTAGATTCTTCTGACCTCCCCTTCTCACCTGGGTATCCATTCGTGTCCAGGTCTTTAGCGCCTCTAAGTGCAAATCCAAAGCTGGGAGGAATTTTCCCAGCAGCCCACTGGCCAGCAATCACCTGCGAGGGCTTCTCCCTGAGTCCGTCCGAGTATCCGTTATAAATATAGACCAGGCCCTGCTGGTCTTCTCCGCCAAACGGACAGCTGATGGCCACATCTGCAGAAGGACAAAGAGCAGTTTGTTAGGCTAGGGTGCAGGTTACTTGGTACACATGAGCTGGAATGGACCTAACACTTTCTCTGTACAGATAACAACACAAACAGCACACAAGATCAAATATATAAACAACCATAAACATGATACATTATAAAAATGCATGCCTATAGAATAGAATAAAAGTACATTAACAGCTGTGGTGCCAGTAGTAATAGCAACAAATGAATAAAAGTAACAGAACCAAAAAGGAACTATACTCCGACCTAAACGACAATTCTTATCATTACCATTGAAGCCATCCTGGTTGAGGTCTCCCAATGGTGCAATGGTGCTGCCAAATCTCCCAAACACCTGCGTGCCGGTCGGGTGAGGCAGGCGTAGCTTCAGCTGGAGCGGGCCCTGCTGAAGGTAGACATAGACCCTTCCCATCTCCTCCAGACGTCCATCAGAGCCCCGTACCATGAACATGGGAGCTCCCACCAGCAGGTCAGTCATCCTGCAGGGACAGACATAGGGGAGCACAGTTTCATTTAGAATCAGATAAAGGGTGGCATTGGACCTCATGGCTGGGGTCCAATATAGATAGCGATCACTAAGAAGAGATGGAGTCAAAAGAGGGGGTGGGACGCTGTGACCCAGAAAACAGACTCTTAACTCACCCGTCACTGTTAATGTCGGTCGTTGCGACGGCATAGCCAAAATACGCCCCCATCTGTGAAAACACCGCAGTTGCTCACATTTCATGACTGTGATTGGTGAAACACTTCATCTAAACCTTTCACCTATATCTATATCTAAGACTTTCCTCAGGTAGGCCCTACGCTCCTGTAAGTCTGACACATTGCTTGAATTAAGGGAGATTTAGATGTAGAACCAGGGTTGAAAGCTTTTTAAATGGATTTAGTGAGCAATTCACACTTCTGAAGCGTGATTGCAAAAACATACCATCAATATCAAGCAGTTTAGTTCTATGGCAGTTCTTTTGTTCGTTTATAATTAGTTGCCATGACCTTGTGTTTTTTAGAGTAATTCAGATGCAAGCGCAGACGCCATTCCCAGACTTGAGAGCTATTTATTTAGCTGAGCCAGTTGGCATTGTTAAAAACTCACTCGCTTGCACTCCGTTCCCACAAACATTTGCACAAATTGCCTCAGCACTTTCCCTCCCATAATTGGGCTTTACATAAATTTACTAATGGGCCTGAAAACGAATAAAGAGAATATTGTAAAGGAAATGATTTTTACTTACACTGATTTAGACAAATTAGAATCTTAGTAATGAAAACAAAAAGCGACTGGCCCTTCTGAAGAGGGATTATACATTGGCATAAGCTTGAATTCAGACAGTTTTCTCCCCTTTCCCCTCGCTGTGCCTTAGATGTATAAAAAATAAATGGATGCAAATATAAATCTACTTCCTGTAGATACACACTTCACAGGACAGGACAGGACACTTCTGACTCACCTGTTCACCAGTGTAGTTAATCACGGAGGTCAGATTTGCGCCACTATAAATATAAACCTACAAGAAAGCAGACAGTTAAAAGGCCTATATGCGATACAGTGCAGACATGGTGACTGTTACGGTATTTACTGAAACCAAATGATTACCCTGTGATTATCCTTTTCCTGCATATTAGTTTCCCCAAGTCTAATTCCCTAAACCTTTGACGTTATTCTGAAAATCTCAAAAGCAATGAAGCCTTCTTACCAAACCATGAAGCATGGCTCCTTTTGGAACACCGGCCACAAAATCTACAAGGTGTACAGACAGACACGGGGACAACACCTTATCAGCTTCGATAGAAATGTTTCAGGGGAGTTCTGTTTGTGTTAACATATTTACAGTATTTAGTGCTTTAACACATTTACACTTAAATCTGCTATACAGTATGGACTATATCTTATGAGCCTTACCTTCTACCTGGTCACCACTAAATTCCCCAGCTGCAACAGAGTAGCCTAAGAACAGTAGAACAGAACAGTTGTCAGCACTGACTTGTACAGAGTAAAAATCAGTTAGTATTTAGGTGTAATGTGAACGCTCTAACCTCTGTAGCTGTCATCGTATTTAAATTGGTCCTGTTTGGTCTGGAGCTGACCCTCGACAGACTGTATGAAATAGCCTGGATAGTAGGCTTTGATAATCTCCTCCTTGGGTGCAGAAATCACCTGACCTGAAGCAAAACAAGGCCGCATTAATAAAGACAGATTGGGAACTAGTGTAAAATAAGTGTAATAGATTATTATTATTATTATTATTATTATTATATGTCGAGTCGCACATACCTTGCCAGTAGTAGCTCCCTGGCCCTCCCAAAACCACTTTGCCATCCTGTAAGATAAAACCTGTCAGTTAAAATCATAAAACCTTTAAATATGCTTTCGGAAACCTCTGGTGAGCCACTAAAATTATTAGAGGAACAGAGAGGAAATTACCTTGGTGAAGTCAGCGCTGAAACCACCCTGACAGTAGCCCTGTCCCATCTCCCCTGAGATCTCTAAAATAACAAAACAGAAATTAGTTATTTATTATTTTTTATTTAACAACACATTGAAAACCATTTATCTACCAAAAATATAACAATAAATTAGTTATATGGATGGATTTGTTCATTATACCAAGAAAATAATCATTATAAAAATATTTAAGCCAGAACATGGTCAATAAAAAGACTAAAGCTGTCCATCGACAGAGCAGGAAAGGACTTGGTCTCCATGGAATAAGTTTCAGATTTTTTACAATTAGATGCACATCGAGACCTGATTGATCACCATTTAGATGTGCAACAGTTATGAGCCTGTGTTACTAGACACCAGCCCCACTTCCCTGCCCCTGCCCCAGACCGTTTGACCTCTTATCTAAGACCCAGAAGAAGGTACAGCTGTCACCTTTAAGTCAGCAGGCCCTAAAAAAAGCATACAAATCATACAATTTCAAAATGTCTCCATGGAATAAGTGGATAACAATACTCCTCAATACTCCTAACATATAACAACGTATAACAATACTCCTCAATATTGTTATAGCGCCCACCCAGAAATACAAATTTCCTCCCCAGGTCGCCGGGGTAGAGAGGAGAGCCAGCCACTCAGCCACAACAATTTAAACACTTTAAGACATTGTTGTTGGCTACCTGTGCGGCAGGGAGCATACTCCACAAAGCTGGTGAAGTTCTTGACGGAGAGGTAGCAGGTCCCCGTGGTGTCCGACTCTGGGACGTCATTGTTAGTCCTCCAGGAGTAGAGCGGGGCGCAGGCCTGAGCAGGAGGGTACGGCAATAGATGTGTGGGGGGGGGGGGGGTTAACAAAAAGGCAGGGTTAGGTAGGATATGTTTCTCAAGTGGCAACAACACACCCTGCTTAACTCAGGAGGGGAGCCAGGCTGAGGTCAACAGTACATCTGTATAGTTACAAGGGTAACTATACTTGATGTTACAGGGGAAGTGAAACATATATTTGGTCGATGTGGCAAGACTAGAAGTGAAAATTGGACCTGAATCACAACCAATTACTTAGGCAAAGACCTCTGAGCTTGAAGTCTAACAGAGCGAATTCACACCCCACGACTTCTAAGACATCGTAAATCGAAAGTTTCTCAAATCCATTCGTCACTGGGAGCTCTAATCATAATAACAGAGGACACAAATATGAAAGCCACGAAGCACTCCTTGGACCCAACCCTCCCCCAACTTTAGTCTCGGTGAGGGTTGCCTTACCAAAATAGTGTCACCATGGGAACGCACGGTGGCACCGAACCACTGGTGGGACTTGACTTCAGCCTGATGGTTTGTGTCGTTGAGCGTGATGTTACGATCCCCTGGGAGAACGAGGGTAAAAGCAACAATGAATGGCTGCAGCACTTTAACAAGACAAGCATGTCTTCAACCCCCCTTTCAGCCACACGGAGTGAGTAACATCTGAACATTTGGCAGATAACAGCCGTACACACTCCAATTGCGTTATTTTTCAACGCAAAAACCTTCAGGGTGAGAACTTGGAGCGAGCGGTATTTTGCTGTTCAGACATCAGTGTGAGACACTTCTGTATCCGATGTGGACCGGTTATGTAGTGGCTTTTAGCCTCGCTGACCCTCTGTTTGGCCACCTGGCCAGTAACCCTGATCTCCCACTTGCACTCAGTGACAGCAGCAGGTGACATGGCAGATGGTCCACAAAGTTAGCTTTACAACACAGCTTTACTGAAAGACAGATGTGGTCCCGACCAAGCGATCAGGCGATAGGTCCATGCTGAAACATCCGTTGGTTCATCCCCGGCAGCCTTGTAATTCAGGACGCACACAACTACAGTACAGATGTGTTGCACCAAGTAACCCAGATTCTTCTGAAGAATGACTCCACCCTGCCTATGCCTTCTCCCCCCAGATCATTTCCCAACATAGAGTGTGTTCCATTGTGTTGTAGAACAAGCGTGTTGCAGAACTGAAAAGCCTTTTTCGTCAGTGAACGGGTACTGATGGAGACTGCCGGAGGTCGCGGCATTTGCGGTTGTGAGGACAGCAGGCTGTGTGTGTGTCAGACCTCCATCTCTGCGTCTCCCTCTCCCCTCTCTGGTTCTCAGCCAACTAGGCAGCCTGGAGCTTGGGGGTGGTGGGCCTGCTCCGCGTCCTGCTGGAAGCAGAGACGAGGGACGGCGGCCAATGAAAACATACGCTACGGCCCAGTTTCCTCCTAGCAACGCCAGAGTCATCTTTGTTTGAGCGCAAGCTACTTTCTCCTCTCTTGCCACGGTTATGAGATTATCTACAGCTCTGAATTCGTGTTTCCTTACACTACCTCTGTTGTGTGTCTATTTTTACATGCCTCCTCCCTCCACTGTCAGGAAGTACCGCCCGCACCTCTTTCCCCCTCGCAAGTTTGAGGAGGACTGTACCCCTTTAATGACTGGAGTTTCTGTTGCATTTACACTGCCAGGATTTACTTTTCCAACATTTTCCACGTTAGGCCTACGGCAGCCAACCTGCCCCCGAGAGGGTTTAGCGTACGTCACGCCATGTGTGGAGAGGCTTGCTTCAGCCATACCAGCCAAAACATGACCTTTACAATAAAAAGGCCTCCCTGTAAGCTTGTTCATTTAACTAATCAAATAGCTACACGGTGCCTTTTCCTGCAGCATACCTCCTTTGTTTTGCTAAAGGGAATGCGGTTTTGCGGGACATGCAGAAGCCAAGCGACCGAAGGGCACTTGGAATTCATATTAAGAGAACTGATAATGTGGTGATGCATCTGGTTGTGTCACCGCCTGGTTCTACTTCCTCTTCAACGTTCTGAGAAAGGTTCTCTCTCTCTCGCTATTGTGTTTCTCCGAGATGCCCCATCAGCGTTCATACAGTGTGACAGACTGAGCGATGACTGAGCTGCTGGGAAAGAGTCTCCGGTATGGCCCCTGAAAGCAGCCCCCCCGGAGTCCCACAATGTCCACGGCGGGACGAGGGGTGAGATTTAGAGCGAAGATAACGAGAAAGCCACAACAATACGCGTCTATCTACGGTTCTCCAGGGAGGCTGGGTTAGTGCAGCATGCTGACATGATGTGTTGCCTAGCCCTGCTTCCCCCCCCGACACCGGAGGGCTGTGGGGGTCTGGAGTATACTATATACTCACTCCCCCCTTTGAACTGAGTGTGAGAGGACAGCCATTAGTGGGGTCGGAGCTTCTCAAAGTGTGTGTCAAAGTGTTTGTGTGTGCGCAAGTGTGTGTGTATTTTAAGTGCATGTGTCAATAGGGTAGACAAATGGCTGAATTCACTCATCGCATCAGCTGCCCCTGTGGGAGTGCCAAAGGCTGGAGGAGGGGACAGGTCTGGTTTCTCCTTCCCAGCCCACCCCCGCCTCTCCTCCCTTCCTCCCGGCCTGGGTGTCCCTCTGTTGCACCCACCCTGCTTCCCTCTTTCCCTCTCTTCTCCACTCACATCCACAGACGGACCTTTATCTCCATGGAAGAGGAAGTGGGCAGGCGTGGGGGGCCTCTGGCCTCCATGACCCAATTAGTTAGGCTAATTAAGAGGGCCTGTGGCCTACGGGTCAGACCTCACCCACACCAGTCGGTCACAGGAAGTAGCCCAGTTCAGGCCATGCTAGCATCAACTACTTACTCGCTCAAAAGCTAAAGCTAAAGCTAGTAGCATTGCTAGATAGATTTGATCAACATGCTAATTTACGATTGACGTCACTGTTCAGTTTCATTAAAAAAGTGATACAGAGGATTACAGTCTGCATAATGTTCCTTTTTTGCACTGAGGTTTTGTTAGGACTCGCATGCTTATTTTGCAAGCCAAAAGGACACATTTTTGACAACCATAGGGACTGTCCTTCACCCTAAAACCCTGCCGTTTGTACATGACATCACTCAGTATGGCTTCTAGGCAGCCCTAAAGGGTGTGCAACACATTCTGTTGCAAAAAGGCAGGGTAGAAAAAACTAAACATGCTAGGGCAACCAGCAGTAGAGTTCGGTAGAAAGAAATCTTGTAAGAGCTTGTGAACAACTCTGTGGAATACTTCTCCCCTGTTTTTCATCATAGGAAGTTGGTCTACAGTTAAGTACATTCACATATACATGGAATTTAACTTGACGGAGGTTGGATCACCGCATTGGCAGATGGATAGACGCATAAACAAACAAGCAATAACAAACTGAAGTATCAAAAAACACATTTTAGAAACAAAGATTATGTCCATTCCTAACTGAGAGCACACATACCATTGTCATGCTACATGTGGTTTACATACTGCGGGTATGTACATTAGGCACACACTAAATCTTAAGGTTTGTATCACTTAACTAGACACTTCAATTGTACCGTTTCCTCAATATAATTTCCTCACTCTGTAGACACTGAGGGGGTCCCTAGACTGTCAACTCAATGTAACATGGGTCAGTTTCATTACATCTCCGACTTCCTCGTATTCTTCGCTCAAACTAATCCATCTAAATCTTACTTAATGGTCTTTTTGTCGAGACAGACGGTGTTCACTTCTACTGTCACTCACACAGGATATGTCTTTGTTTGAACTATTTGTTTATTTGTTACTTATCTCCTTATAGCCCCCGGGGGGTGAGGACACACAAACGTGACCTGAAGGAAGGAAGAAGATTATCCTTAAAAATCTCTCCATTATTCTTTTCATCTTAAAGAAAAAGTACAACCAGGGAGGGGGGAAAAAAAGGGGTCACCTAGGTTCCAGGCACTAACGCAGCCAACAACAGTGCAGTGAAGTGGAACACTGACGCCTGATACAGACCTGCTGCTGACTACAACAGCAGAAAACAAATGGAGCACTGGCTTAAGTGTACAGAGGAGCAGCAGTGCTCGTCCAGCTTAACAGTGTTTAAACAGCTTGTCCACTTTCCTCAACTTCTCCAGTAACCAGGGGAGACAATAACAGGAAGCCAGGGATGTCGTGTTACAGGAGTTGGCTTTAAAAGGTATGCTCCTTGGGTTACATTATAGCATCCCCAGAATCCCAAAGCTCAGCCCGGGCTCGCCGTTTATGTTTTGAAACACAACTGTCCACGAAGTGTTGGGTGGCTGGAAAGGGGGAGGGGCAGAGAGGAGTGCCAGCCACTCAGCAGGCATGCGCGCTCTTAAAAAACACAAAAAAAGTTTTTGGACACATATTGAGAATTGTGCCTTTAACAAACAGTGGCATACAGTATGTGTTTATGAACTGCTTTACAACAATGCATTTGACTGCATTTCGATTTTAGCATCTCTTCAGTAGCGTAAACCAAAATCGTCATTGAAATTAGAACACCACAGACAGACCTTATCTGTCCATCATAACATCAAGGCTTACCTTCAGTATCAAACTCAATGCTGCGACACTCAGACTGGTCAAGGCTCCAGGGGCAGTAGAACACAGATCCTCCCTCTGTGATTTTCAGCTGGCTGGTGTTGGCTTTAGGAGCCCCTATCACCACACTCGTACTGGAAAAGAAAAGAGAAAAATACACTACGTGAATGAAATTCTACTAAACTACAAAATCCAAGAAATAAATAAAAAAATA
>JAOEHI010051633.1:0-18249 GCA_025447815.1 Percopsis transmontana | reverse complement strand
GTGTGAGTGAGAGAGAGAGAGAGAGAGAGAGAGAGAGAGAGAGAGAGAGAGAGAGAGAGAGAGAGAGAGAGAGAGAGTCAGTAGCTTCCCGGTTTGGTTCGATTGTCTGACTCTCCATCCCGGTGTCAGACGCCAGAGAGGGGTAGGGCTTTTCACACTTCTAACCGGTGAGTTCTCCGCTTTGGACGGATAGTTTTGAAAGATGTAGGCTGGCTTGAGGCGACTAACAAGGGTCGCACCTCTCTTTTATATATACATATATATTTATTACGCATACAAGCTTGCTACACACTACACTAATGTATTTTGTATTGTATTGTTGTGTTGCCTGAAAATCTATAGGCTATTGCTCTTGCATGTATGTTGTATTCTTCCAACCGTTATTTTGTTAAACAACTGCAAAAGTACTTCGTGTTCTGCTGTCACTCCCCCCTACAGTAGGCTATCGGCCCACGCAGATGTCGCTTAATGCAATAGGCCTACATACGAAAATGCCGGCCTCCCCGATTCATCTTAAATACTTTTGTAGGTTTTACATGACGTTTTGTTGTTTAACGACGTCAACATATTGACCGATATTATTTTACACATTTTTAGGAACTTGGAAACACGCAGTCTTTTGTATTTTAGCCTTTTTTTCTAATCGCATATGACGTGAGGCGTGAGAAAATGAAATGTGACAAATACAAAGACTTAACATCGCCACATGGGTATTAAGGGGCTTTCTACAACATTGTCGGTTGGTGCACCGGCCAACCAATCTTGGGCACTTTTGTTCTTTGGAAGGAAAGTGTGTCCAAACCAATGCAGTTGTAATGGATTACTCTAAACAGTACCACATAAACTGCAAGTAGCAATATCACATAACAAAATATTTGCCTGCAAATGAAATCGAAATGAAATCTAAAAATGAAATCTAAAAATGAAATCTAAAAAATGCAACAAGGACGGATGTGCTTGGAGGATCCAAACACCCATAACCACATGCCGTGGACAGGTTGCTGTCTGCTGGGCCTCAAAGTCCCATGAATATATATGTTATATAATAATATGTTTTTTTATTTTATTAGCTGGCTATATTCTATTATCAACTGAAACCCTATTTCAGTTCCGACAAACCCAAGTAGCACTTGCACAAATATGTACAAGTGCTACTTGGGTTTGTGCAGACATATTTGAATATTAAGAACATCTGTGTGTGTAAGACACAATAGGCTGTATGCCTACAGTGCTGCTTGTGGAAAACTACAATTTTACAGAGACTGTCTGTAAGAACAGTTCTGGTGGGGTTTGCTAATGCAACTGGATGTCTGATTCCCAGATAGACACTGACCACCATTAAAGGAACTGTAAAAACACACAGGCACTTGAGATAACTTAACTTATTAGGTGGGGACTTTTACAGTCAACACAGGATGGTCTAGTGGTCTGGGTGTTGGACTCCCAGCCAGAAGGTTGTGGGTTCAAGCCCTGGAGTTGGTCTACCTGTAAGCATCCTAGAGCAGGATGCCTAACCCCTACCTGCTCCATGTAATAGTGTAGGTCGCTTTGGATAAAAGCATCTGCTAAAACGACCTAATTATTATTTTCTCAGGCAGGAGGCAGGCGATCCTGGGAAACTGCTGCTGAAGCAAGCAGCCAGCAGCTAGCCGCCCAAAACGTTTAATTTAACAGGTTGTCTTGACCTGTGCATAATGCACATTGTGTATTTCTCTCTTTCTCGCTCTCTCTCTCTGTTCAGATGTTCATGAAAGGCTACATGAAACATGGCTCTCCTACGGAAAGGTCAGTGGATTTGAAATGTTTGTAAATACATTTACAAATTTGGAACAAAACACGTGTTTTTTCATACATTGATCCAACTCTGCACTTTTTTAATATCTTAAACCAGAGATATGGCTTTATGCAGATGGCCAGTAAAACTTTTACCTTGATGTCTGGATAAAGTATTAGTGCATGCATTTCACCCCACCCCCCCAAGTATTTAAAATATCTAATGACAAACTCAAGGAGCTTTATACAGTAATTCCATCGATGATAGTCTACAGTCAAAATTCTTCACCATGCAGCATAATTCTACCCCACTAAGGGATGAATATGTCAAAGTAGACTGTATATATATTTTAATATGCTGAATTAGCATTCATTGAATCAGGAGTCTGGTTTCGGGCTGGTGACAACGGGACCTATTGCTGTTGCTGTTTTTCAGTTAACCAAGTTCTGCTGATGCTCCTTATCTTAATGGCGTGCCACCTGCTTCACAGCACGCTGTTCAGAGCGCCACCTGTCTACGGCCCAGGTAAATACGGCCCGCCCCATAAAATGATTAATAAATAACGTATATTTTATTTTCCAGTACCAATGTTTTCCAAAACACAAGACTAATACAGTTATGGTAAAGTTATAACAGTTAATCATACTGAATATCCATATTTATTCTGTTTTTATTATAACAAAACACTATATCTATATTATTCTTACCACTATAATAATGTTGCCGCTATACATTGCACATATCTGTACACGTTACATATTTATTCTGCTCTTATAAGGTAACTAAGCTAATACACTGCACATATTTATATTTCATTTATATAACTCTAAACCGCGCTCTGTAAACCAACTGTCTACACTGCAGTATATTTCTTGTCCTGTCTATACTTGTATATCACATTGCACTTTTCTGCTATTTTTTTCACTTCTGGTGGGACGCAAACTGCATTTCGTTGCCTTTGTACTTTGTACTCTGCACAATGACTATAAAGTTGAATCTAGTTGAATCTAATGTAATCTAATTCATGAATTCATCATTCATTAACATCCACATTGATTCTTTCACCACAAGAGAAATCTCACAGGTTTCTCTTGTTACCTAGATTATCTGTTAAGCCCTTGTAGTTTTGTAGATATACTCTATTCAGTTTGAGAATGCTTTTTTCGAGGCAGCGACCTGACAAAAGGGCTAAGAGGTTTTTAATAAATAAATTCATTTATTATTATTATTATTGGTATTATTATTGTAATTACAGTCAAGATCAAAACAGAAGTGTAGTTTCCATCCATGTTTCACCCCAGCACACGTGGGCACCGGGCACGCACCACCGGCGGCGGACCAAGACATCCCTGTGGTCATCTGCGCCTCGGAGGAGCGCATCGGTGGCACCATGGCAACCATCAACAGCGTCCACAGCAACACGCGCGCCAGTGTGTTCTTCTACGTCGTCACTCTGCGTGACGCCGTCAAACTGACGCGGTTAGTCGGGGGCTTTGCCTCAGGAACTAATAATGATGATTTAAATATTAGTGTTACTTTGTAGTTTGAAGGAACGCAACAGTTTTTGTTCCCCCCTGGTGTTTTCAAAGGCAATATATCGAGAAGACAAAGTTGAAGGGGATAAAGTACAAAATTGTGGAATTCAACCCAATGGTTCTGAAGGGAAAGGTAAAGCCGGACTCGTCGCGCCCGGACCTGCTACATCCAGTAAGTTTTGGGGTTTGTGTCCAGCGGGGTTTGCAAACATCTCCACACACTAATGGTTACTCGCTGAAGCTGTGAAAATAACTTCCCCTGGTGCTTGGCAGCTCAATTTTGTGCGCTTTTACCTGCCTCTCCTCGAAATCAGCCACAAGAGAGTGATCTACTTGGACGACGACGTCATTGTTCAAGGTAAACGCATGAATAACAAGGAAATTAGGCCATTTAACAGATGCTTAAAAGACGAACGAGAGACACTGTTACATTTGCTATTTGCCAGGTGACATCAAGAATCTGTTTGATATTAAGTTGAAGCCAGGCCATGCCGCTGCTTTTGCTACAGACTGTGACTTGCCCTCCACGCACGAGATGGTGCGCAGCCTTGGGATGCAGGTACACCTTTGTGCTGTTACATTTCTTCGGTCGCCGCATGTTTCATTTTTGGACCACCAGAGGGCGCTCTTTGTTTAGGAAAATATGGAGACAACTGTTGATTTCACAACTTTGCTTCTGCTCATGCATGTTTTCCGTTTGGTTTGTGTGGATTCCCCCATTGGCACCCCATTGGTTTACTTGTGCCTTCGGGACTCATGTAGGCTAACTAGATGTTCTAATTGAATTACATCAAATGTGTAAAATCCGTGTGTGTCCTATTCAAAGATCAGAGATAAGCTTCAGCTCTCAATGACCCTACACAGACGAGCAGTAACAGGAAAATAAGATGAGTGGGAAAAAAAACAAATAAATGAAGAAATCAGAGACATTCTCAACTTCCTGGTGACTGAGTGTGAAAGTGCTACGTGAGTGAAAGTGCACGCAGGCTAATGAAGTTTAAACCCCGTGTTCTCCAGACAACCTACATGGGCTTCCTGGACTACATGAAACGGAAGGTGAGAGATCTGGGAATTAACCCCGGCGACTGCTCCTTCAACCCCGGCGTGTTTGTGGCCGATATCGGGGAGTGGAAGAAACAGCAAATCACCAAGCAGCTGGAGAATTGGATGGAGGAGAACTTCAAGCGAGTGCAGAAACTCAAGAATTCTACATATTATTCTTCACACACACACACGTGTGCATTGAACCACATATAGTGGGGGGGAAAGTATATGTCCCTAAGCTACACTAAGTTCCCTATATCAATTTGCATCTAGACAACTGCTATCTATCTATCTATCGATAGATTATACATTTTTTTTTAAACTACGAGCCTAAAGACATTAACCGCATCCTTTGTTCTCTTCCTCCCCTCCAGGCAGAACATATATAGCAGTGCCTTGGCAGGAGGTGTCGCCACTCCACCCATGTTGATAGTATTCCATGACAAACACACAATAATAGACCCAATATGGCACGTGAGGCACCTGGGTGAGACCATGTTTCATGTTCAGAGAGGGGGTCACAGTATAAATAAATCAGATGTGTTTCACAGTAATTGGTCCTCGTTCTCTCCCAGGCTGGAGTCCATACACACAATACTCAGAGAGCCTCCTTCAAGAGGCCCAGCTACTGCACTGGAACGGTCGCTTTAAACCGTGGAACTACCCGGGGGTCCACCTTGACCTGTGGGAGAAGTGGTTTGTCCCCGACCCCAGCGGAAGGTTCTCCTTGGTACGGCCCAAGAACGACCGATAAACGATGTGGACTGTACCACCTTTGCATCACGCATCATGTTGCCGTTTGACCAGTCTATAGGAAGCTGCCTTCACAGTCACATGTCTGTGTCACTGTGTTCAAATTAGAGATTTATTTGGTACGTTCCAATGTTTCTTGTGCATCGGTTGGATTATCCACGTGAAGCCTGTAACCATCATCAAGTACAATGCAAATAAACCTCACAATGTAACATTCCATTTGATAATCTGGTAGAGAAATCATCAAGACCAGAGACCAATGCTGCTGTCCGGTTATCTCCCTCCGTTGTTATGGGACTGTCCCATAGTTTGGAACAGTGGTTCTCAACTGGCATAACCTCAGGACACACGTGTGTCCTGAGGTCATTAAGTCACCACCCAAAACAATTTGTGCAGTAATCCACAATGTTTACAGGCACCGTTCAAGACACCTACCACCATCAGACGTTCGGTAAACTTATAAAAATGAAGTTTATTCTTTTTGACGGAGCCATAGCACACGTCTGTGACCCACTCCACGCCAGACCCACCAGTTGAGAAACACTGATCAAGACAAATAATTATGCCATAACTAAAAGCTCACGCAATGCACCGGTTTCCTTTCCGAAAACATTTAATGGTTCTCGTGACAGGAAAACACTCCATAACCGCTCAGTTAAATATTAACAAATGTACAGTCATGTGGAATGTAAAAAACACGACCAAAAAACCCTGACAACAAATAAAGACAAAACAGAGGCATACAAAAACCCAACCCTTTAATCCCACAGCCTGCAGAGTCCAGTACTGACGCTCCAGTCGGAACTCCGCTCCCGATTCAGCCCAGCGGTATCCTTCACCTCCTCACAGCTCCCCGTGTTCTATGGCAATCTATATACACGAGGGATTTTATTTTCAGTAGTTAAATACTTTGGGAACAAACATGATTCATAGAATCGTTACAATGACTAAGAATTAATAATAATAATGATAATAATAGTATTCTTTCACCCAAGTGCTCTGGTTAAACTCTGATACTCACCGATTCTATCTTCTCTTCCTTTTCCTCCCCCTCTTTAATATCCTCCTCTTCCTCCTTAACATCCTCCTCTTCCTCCTCCATTTGTTCCTCCTCTGGCTCCTCCTCTGGCTCCTCCTCAACCTGGGGAGGTGGGGGGGGGGGGGTTATAAACATTGAAAATACATCATCTTTCCCATTTTGTTATCCCAGTCTGCATTCAGATTTCCCCCCGACCGTCACCAACTATCCAGACGGACCTTCTCTTCCAGGTCAACGTCCATGCTGAGTCGGAGCATGCGCTCTATCCTGTCGCTGTAAGCCTTGGTGTCGGACAGCTGGAAGCCCGAGCGCAGTGTCGCCGTCTCGAACAGCACCACCGCGAGGTCAGCGGCGGTCTCGTCCTCCGCATCGCTCTGTCAGCGTGGGGGGGGGAAGAGAGAGACAGTGTCAGCCTCCCTGGCGTACCGCGGTAACGGCTCAGTGAATGTAGCCAGAACACGTTATCAAAGCCAACAGTTAGCTTAACAGCTACTCACATTAACTCTCTTCAGCATTTCCCTCATGAGAGGGTGTTTGGGGTTGATCTCCAAGGTCTTCTTCTGGCTTGCGTAGTAGCTACGAGGAAACGACGAACACAGTCAGAGCGAATTATATAGGCACGACGTTTCTTTCATAGCAGTTACCTTCGTTATCCTACATTTGTACACACAGTAAATTGTCCGTTCGGCACATGCCAGTTCAACACATACAGGTGCCATAATGCGTTTTGTATGTACAACTGGTGTACAAAACCTACTGGGCACTGAACCGTCGCCCGATCAAGTGCCGTGGAGGGGAACCGAGAGCCTGCGAGACTCTCCCGCGCACACAGGAAGCGGTTCTTACTTTGTGGAGATGTCTTTTCCCGTCTGGTAGGCCTGGGCCTTCATGAGCCGCTCCATGTTTCCTGACCAGCCGTACTGGCTGGCGACCAGGGCACAGGGGGATTTGGTCAGCCGCTGGGACAACACAGCCTTCTCGACCTGGAGAGCAAACGCACACACAGCCCACATTTAGCTTTATCTGAGGCGAGCGCATTTCCAGGGCACTCCTAAAATGGCTGTGCTGGGAACTGGTGCTTCTCAAGGTGGAGATGAGGACCCAGTCGGAGTTCTGAGAGTTAAAATAATATGCTGCCGCGACCCCGCGCCTGTACGAAGACCACAGGAGGGACTCACCTTGTCTTTAAGAGCCTTGTCCTTCATCCAGGTAGTCAGGGGTTCGAACTCCTTTTCCAGGGCCTCCCTGCTCTCCTTGGCCTTGTCGCTCTCGTCGAACTTCACCCCATCCTTGGCCACGTTCTGGAAGCGCTTGCCGTCGAACTCTGGCAGGGCCTGGATGCAGTACTCATCCACCGGCTCCGTCAGGTAGATCACCTCGTAACCCTTCTTCAGAAGCCTCTCCACGAAGGGGGAGGACTCTGCCTTTGAGCACGCAGAGACGGAATAGGGCGTTACACGGCGTTACACGTAGGAGATTTGACCAGTTACAGGTCAGATTTGTCGGGTTGTCTACGACGATCCTTTATCTTCCGTTTTTAAATCCTTCTCTCCCCATCTGTTGGATCAGCTCTTAGAAAAGCAAGCACTTTTCTGGTATTAAGGCTGAAACCGATTATTTATGTAAATATGTCCAACTTAAGACAGATGACATGCTGTAATTGTAAATTATGCCGTCAGTCGTACAGAATGTTGTTTGCGTACGATGACTGGTGTAGGACCTATTGACATGCGTACCGATTGTTCATCGCTTTGGATAAAAAGGCGTCTGCTTAACGCTGTAAATGCAGATATAGGATCTGCCAATAGGCTTATTTGGAACATGGCTACATTTACACACCTCCGCAGGAGAAAACATGACGGCGTCTTCAATAGCATCCCATGGTTTTATAAAACCAGGTGAATGCAGTGTTCTAGTCTCGCGCGCATTAGCAAGTGCTTTGGCTTAGCCCCAAACCCCCCCACGTGCCAGGGCGCTCACGCACCAGCCCGTGTCAGCCCAGCCCATTTACCTCCTTCCTGCTGGTGCCAGCCATGAAGTAGATCTTGTCCTGCTTCTCCTTCATGCGCTCCACGTATTGCTCCAGGCTGGCCAGGACCGTATCGCTGCTGGAGGTCTGGAAGCGCAGTAGCTTGGCCAGGCGGGTCCGGTTGGAGTGGTCCTCGATCACTCCCAGCTTGATGTTGGTGCCGAACTCCTTCCAGAACTTCTCGTCGTACTGCTCCTCCGCGATCTTCTTGATCATGTCCAGGGTTTTGCGGACCAGCTTCTTGCGAATGACCTGCAAGCCAAGGAGGACAACGTGGGCGGTGGATGGCTGAACGAAGAGGTAGCTACTGAAGCACCCCCTCGGGAGCGGGGGTGCGCTCAAACTCAAGATGCCAAGTCACGTTGTATTGGAAAGTGAGGGCGAAAACCCACCTTAAGCAGCTTGTGTTGTTGGAGAGTTTCTCTGGACACGTTCAGGGGAAGGTCATCTGAATCGACCTGAGAGAAATTGACAATCATTTAACATAAAGTCATACTAGCATGTAACAGAAGTGTACCAGTTAATGGTACACTTCTGTTACATGTGCAACAACTGTTACCATGTCAATATTATATTAAAATATTACTCACCACACCCTTGACGAAGTTTAAGTACTTGGGCATCATGTCATGGAAGTCATCAGTGATAAACACTCTCCGGACAAAAAGCTAAAACAAAAAGAACATTTTATTTATAATCTGATCAACCAGATTGAATTTGTAACGCACTTTAAAAAACGGCAACATGACACATGGTCACCTTGATGAAGTCGTTCTTCTTGCTTCCATACTCGTCGAAGAGGCCTCGTGGGGCCGCAGCCGGAATAAAGAGGATGGACTTGAAAGTGACCTCCCCCTCTGCCGTGAAGTGGATGTGAGATATGGGGTCCACAGTGTCCTGGCAGACGTGACGAAGACAACGCCTCAGCACAGGTAGTCCGTCTCACGTAAACGTACACGGTTTAAAACTAGGGCCGTGTATCCGGCGACGCGCATCTCGATGAAGGGGGTGGAAATGTTTTTATTCTAATTTTAGGCAGACTGTCCTAGCACTGCCGACGCTGCACCCAGCCTCCGTTTACATTGAAGTGGAAGGG
This sequence comes from Percopsis transmontana, assembly GCA_025447815.1. Classification (NCBI taxonomy): domain Eukaryota; kingdom Metazoa; phylum Chordata; class Actinopteri; order Percopsiformes; family Percopsidae; genus Percopsis; species Percopsis transmontana. Next base: position 8,979 of record JAOEHI010051633.1, on the reverse strand, counting down.
TCAAATGGCTGCACATGGATTACAACACTGCCATCTAGCAGCCGGCAGTTGAAACACAACAAACCCCTTTTTGCCATGGATCTTTACATGTAAACTATGAATAAAAATCAATAGTGTATTTGAGAATCGATACAGTATCACAAAACATATCGCGATACTCGAGTGTATTGATATTTTCTTATACCCCATTTAAAATAAACTAAAGATAACACATACACCTTTAGTCTTTTTTTGGTCTAAGATATTGCAACAGACTGGCATGAATGGAAAATAAGAAAATGAAGCCTGAGCCACACACCTTGGAGAAGGTCTTATAGAAGGCTGTGTATTCATCCTCCTCCACATCCCTGGCTGGTCTCTGCCAGATGGGTTTGATATCATTCATCAGCTCCCAGTCCCACACAGTCTTCTCCACCTGAGTAAGAAACACACATTCACTTTATCCACGATGGACCTTTTGTTAGCATCAGCATCCAGTTTTCACATAGTAGGGACAGAATCCACAACAAACAAAATGTCTGCCTGCCTTTTTGGTCTTTGGCTTGTCTTTGTCCTCTTCTTCCTCCTCGATTTCGGCCTCTTCTTCATCCTTCTTTTCAGCCTCTGCCTCGGTGTCCTCCTCAATGGGTTCCTCCACTGTCTCAGTCTGGACAGAAAAACAGAAGTGGATTGAGCCCATATAGCATAGTAGCATTTACAGGGGAATCTGGCACTACAAGAACGCCACCGTCTAGCTAGGCAAGGCCTTATTCATGTGGATCTAGTTTTACAAAGACTCTGCACAGATAAAAGCCATTCCTAATGTATCAACACCAATTCAAATACAGAGGCTGTCCACCGGTAAATCCAGTGCTAGACCCGACAGAGAGGAGATGGGCGACCAACATCACATCTCACCTTGCTGCTCCAAACATAGATGGGGAAGTTGATGAACTGGGAGTATTTCTTCACCAGGTCCTTGATGGTGTTCAGCTCCAGGTAGTCTGACGCCTCCTCCTTCATAACCAGACTGGAGAAGGAGAGGGGAAGGATTACAGACACGTCTGTGTCACAGACTTCCTTGAAGGTCCCTAACCCGACACACCATAGGCCTTGGTACGATAGAATTTTGCCCCCCCCCAAAGGTTGGTACGGCAACTCACGTGATGGTGGTGCCGCGGCCGAGGGTGTCGCCACGGGGATCCTCGACGACGGAGAACTCGTTGGAGTCGGACTCCCAGATGTGCTGGGTGCCGTTGTTGTGCTTGGATGCCACCATGACTTTGTCGGCCACCAGGAAGGCGGAGTAGAAGCCCACTCCGAACTGGCCGATGAGCTCAGAGGAGGACTGGTCCTCAGACTGCATGTTGGCCATCTTGCTGAGAAACTCGCTGGTGCCGGACTTGGCGATGGTGCCTAAGTTATTCACCAGGTCTTCTTTGGTCATGCCAACGCCAGTGTCGGTAATGTGGAGCATGTTCTTGTCTTTGTCAGCCTGGAGGAGAGAGCCGCACATCGTTATGGTCTCATCCCGTTAAAGACACACTTTAATGTCTGGAGTTTCCCCTCTGGGTGGAAATAAACGCTACAAAAGTTAGTTTGGTTTGAAACTCAGAGGACATTGTCCTCCCGCACCAGAGTATATGACACTCCTCTCTACTCTTCCCCCTACAGGGCTTATAGACTGTTCTCCCCCCAAAGCCACATTCAACGTTGTGTTGCAAACAAAACAGTGAGCTTGGGGCGGGAGGGGGCAGTGTAAGAAAATTCAGGAGTGTGCCTTTAAAAAAAAATAAAGGCCATAATGACCAATCAAGCCAGTAAGATAAGGATGTTGAATAGCGGATGTCCTTATTTTAATGCAACATACGGATGTGCCTGTTGGCTTGATAGCAGGTTTTAGCACAGAGAACAAACAGCAGCTTTGTCATTCGGGATACAAATAAGAGAACGCGAAAGTCAATAACTCAACCGTGCACAGCATCAGGTTGAGCCTGCCAACTTCCCCGTGAAAGACGGGTACGAGGCCTGGAGGCGACGGTAACGCTTGTTCTGAGGTAATACTACCCACCTTGATTTTCACAGTAAGCTCCTCGTTACCAGCAAGTGCATTATCATTTGTCAGGGAAAGCAACCGGATCTTATCCAGGGCGTCTGAGGCATTGGAGATCAGTTCCCTTAGGAAGATCTGGAAATGAACAAAATGCTTTGAATAAAACCGTTCTTTTTCCAACTGACCTCAATGACCAAAAAATAATTAAAAAAAAATGTTTTACCCACTAGCATACAATGCCAACTTGGCGTACCTCTTTGTTCTTGTAGAGAGAGTTGATGATTAGCTTCATCATTCTGTTCACCTCAGCCTGGAAAACGTGCTTTTCAGACTTCTCTCGGATTTCCTTTATCTGCGCTGCGTTCAGGCCGTCGAGCTGGATCGCCTCCTCCTCCCTGGCGAGAGAGCAGACGGAATAAGAAATCCTCTCCCCCAAATAGAAGAACTAAAGACACCACAGAGTAAAAGACGACGGAACACTAAAGTGGAGTTTCCCTGCTTTGTTGTGGGTGAGCACTACTTGTATTCTACTGCATACGCCTATGTTTACATAAGAAAGTAGGAGACCAGAGGTAGCCTTAAGGGAACAAGGTCACCCTCATTGTTTACATAATATCTGAGCTGAGATTTGATAAGGCAGCAGGGTCGCCTAAAGCCCTTAGAACACCAAGATACACTGAAACACTGGCACAAGTCTTTAAAGGGGGGAACATTGGAGCGAAGTTGTCGTCGTGAATTCTGGCAGTTATATAAAAAAAAAGTAGCCTAGATTGATCCTTGTAATTTGGTGGGAATATCAGTGAAGCAGTTCTCATTCGTGAGATAACGTTACTCCAGGCTGCGGGGGACTCTAACCTCTGGACCACCTCATCATCTGTCCGGGAACCATCCCTGCTTTTCCCCAGGTCTTGGTCCACTGTCGCGTCGACATCGCCCTCATCCTCCGCTCTGACTGACGCTTGATAGGATTATAAAAGCAAAACACACAAATCAGAACAGAAAACAACCACCGACGGTATTTAACGAGCTATTCCCGTTGTACTGGTTCAAAATACTGGATCCTAAAAACCAATACCGTCAACCTAAATGCCCTTTGTATTCCTCCCCATACGCCTTTTATGGATGTGTGCTACGATGTACATACTACCATGCTACCACGGCACTGTAACAGTCGCTTTGGAATCAGTTTAAATTAGCATAACAATGTCTTTTTGCAGTAGGCTATCTACCTGATTATTGAAAATACCGCTAAAAGATATTTCACTACAATACAAAGTGCACTACTTACTGAATGCCAGGAGAGCACAGATAAAACCCACTATCCACAACCGCGTCATCCTGGGTGAAACCCGGCTAAATTATAAAAACTGCGATGGTTGCGCCTTCCTTTACGGTTGTCGCCGAGTGTGGACTCACAGTGGACTCCCAAAGTCTGAGGTACAAACCGGCAGACGGTGACAGGCGTCTTTATGACATCCCGTTACTGGAGGCGGGCCGTCGATCTGGCCGACCTATCGTTGCTCCCCACGCACAACAATAAACCAATGGGAGAGTGTTTAAATCCCACCATCTTCCAATCGTAGACTTACATGTCCAGTTAAACACGTCTAGTTCGTGGCTACACACTATTGGCTGAAAAGAATGCTAAACACGAGTTATGAGTAAGAAGCGTGTAAGTCTTGCAGTTCTTACACTATAGTAGCTATAGGCTATGTATTTCCCAACGTTCTTTCGCATCAGACTATTAGCGTCATCTAATCGCCACTCTCTCCCTCAGCCTCCTTCCAGTGACGCTTATATAAATAAGAGCTTTTATCCAATCAGATTTTCCACCAGTGCTGTCTAACATTTTATTATTTTCCTCAGGTCCAAGCAAGCAATTCTTCTTGTTGATACACTGTCACTCCTGAATCTAGGATTTCACTATAAAGAATTCATCTTTGTTCTTTATATTTTCGGCAGGTCATTAGAACATGCTGTACAGTCTCATTTTGGCCAGTCACATTTTTCATCGGGATGTTTGCCAATACGAGCCATGTTCCATGCTATTCCACAAGGTCCAAGTCTTAGTCTTGTCCTTATTACTTCCCGTTGTCTATTTTCCCCCACCTATATGCTAATTCTCTCTCTTACTTTGTTTTGCAATTGAAATAAATGTCTACCCCCATTCCCTTATCCCACTCTTACTGCTCACCAACCTAATGAGATATCAAGATCTATTTTCTTGACTATTTCTTACACAACTAATATTCAGATATTTTGGAAAGACCTCAATCCCAAGAAAACTATCGGCCTCGCTAGCAAGGGCTTGTTTTATGCCTATTTTGCTGCCCAGATAATTTCCAAAAAAATGCAAGAAATGCCATTTTATCAACTATAAACAAATTAAGTGAAAACCTTTCCTGAGACAGCGTGTCTCTTCTTAACGGCAACAACAGGGTGGACAGTTCTCTGTACGATACATGCAAAAAAACACAACACAGACAAATCATAAAACGCTTTATTTGATGCTGTTTATCTACAGTCAGATAGTAGAAATGTTTTTATATTTATTGTTCGATTTTACACAATAAAACAACTTGGGAAAATGATACTCCCTGCCAAATCAAAACTGATATCTTCTGTGCAGTGGGTATTGATGTATAGTGAAAGCCAATAAGGTAAACCAAGGTGTTGATTTAAGAAATAAGTATATTCTATTTCAGGGTTTGAGTTTGCATAAGAGAGAACTGGTCAAACAAAATGGATTTAGGAAAAACATCTTCGTCTTTAGTAAATTTATGGTAGTTCTAATGTGCTGGAATGAAATGATCAACTAATATTCTCATAACTGGGAAAATACGGTCATGTAAAAATGAACAAACTCAACTGATGTAAATACAGCTGTTACAGCTTTAAAATGTTTTTTTGTTGTTGCAGTTCTGTTCCTGCCTATGACATTTTAGTCAACACTGATACTGCTTATTATCAACCGTTTGTGCCTTAGGACCTACATTTAGGAGGTCCTAAGGCCTCCTAAAGCATATAGGAGATCCTAACAGTAGTTCTTAGTTGCAGGAGTGGAACTACAGTATGTGTAGGTATAGGAACAGGAACTAGAGCCCGACGTATACGACATAAATGGTATCAGCGTATATTTTACGTTGACACTTGACAAAGCTGCATTGGGTACAGGTGGATTATGTAGTTGTAAACGACTATTATTTGAGGGATCCATTGTAGAAATGTGTGATTTTCCATGTACAGATGGTACACTGATGGAACACTATATGGGCTATAAACTATGGCACAATATGCAAATACTAAAACGTACATGAAAGCTAAAATATGGCAATGACACCAACTTTGTCCCAATTCAAGAGGAAAGTTTCATAGCAACACTACAGTGGCTCCGTGAGAGACCCCATCAAGTGCTATTAACAAGAGATCAGAACTAGAAAGGGTGGGGTAGGCTGAGTTACATAATGGTTACGTAGTGTGGATTCGCTGGTGTCTCTTAAGGGAACTCAAAATAGTGAAACTCTTCCCACACTGTTGGCAGTGGTAAGGCTTCTCTCCAGAGTGGACACAGTGGTGGTTCTTGAGGTGAGATGACTGAGTGAAGCTCTTCCCACACTGTTGGCAGTGGTAAGGCTTCTCTCCAGAGTGGACACGCTGGTGTCTCCTGAGGTCAGACGACTGAGTGAAGCTCTTCCCACACTGTTGGCAGTGGTAAGGCTTCTCTCTAGTGTGGACACGCTGGTGGAGCTTGAGGTTGCATGATAGAGTAAAGCTCTTCCCACACTGTGGGCAGTGGTAAGGCTTCTCTCCAGAGTGGACACGCTGGTGTCTCCTGAGGTCAGATGACTGACTGAAGCTCTTCCCACACTGTTGGCAGTGGTGACACCTGGCTTTTTTGTGTCTGCTTCCAGAGGTTGTGATTGGTTGAGAGACAGCAGAGGAGTGGAGCGGTCTGACCTGACCAACAGTGACCCCTGTACCCGAAACTGTAAATGATTAAACAGTAAGATATTGTCCAGAACCCATCAACAACAACTTGGCGCAGTGCATGGATGAATGGAAATGGTGAACATGTTGAATTGAGTACAGCAGATATATTTTACACATGGAGAAGGAGGGGAAGGGATTCTCAGCCAAACCCACATCAGTTAAGCTAAGCTTAACAGGATAGTCTAGTGGTCTGGGTGTTGGACTCCCAGCCGGAAGGTCGTGGGTTCGAGCCCCAGAGGTGGCCTACCTGTAAGCATCCTTGAGCAAGATGCCTAACCCCTAACTGCTCCATGTAATAGCAGTATGTAATTATAAGTGCCTTTGGATAAAAGTGTCTACTAAATGACCTAATTGTAAGCCAAGAGACCTTATTTGTAACCTAATTTACTAGAAATGTCTCCAGTTGGAATAATAAACACATTTATCATGTGGAGGCAACGTTTAGCTAATCCACATTCTGTGAAGGGACCACATCATGACAGTTTGGGGCTGAGCTAATAAAACAATACAGGTTTTTGTAGGTGGGTTTTCCTGCGCATTAAGGTACAACATTGTTTATCTTTTCATTGCAAATGAGTGCATGTAAATGCGGCTGTACTGGTGTGTTACCTTTTGCACTACAATATGTTGTTGTTGGCAGCTGTGTGGTGAGTCTTTCGTCTCTCTGCATCCCCTGTGACATGGGAGTGTGTCCACGCGACTCAGAGTGTCTAGTCTCTGCCGCCGCTTCCAGCCGTCCAGGAGAGGTGCAGACTAGAGGCTCTGCCCCTCTTCTCTCCCCGGTTTGGGTTGGACAGAGCTCTGATGGCCGTTTCTCCTCATCCTCCTCGCTCTTCCCAGGGACAGCACTGGAGGAGAAGGCGACCTCCCCCAGCCACGCAGGCTGCTCTCCCTCCTGTTCCTCTTTAATGTGGGGGGATTCTTGCTCCGCCTGGTCACGTTCGGGGCTTCGCTCCTCTTTACAGACAAAGAGATAGTCATCTGGAAAAAAAAAGATGCTATATATAAAAAAACACACACACACACACACATACAAGCATTATCAAGACCAGAAATTTCTGCTACCACGATAGTGTCTTTTACATGGTAGAGGGGCTATGCACACTGGACGCATATTACGATATGTTCAGTAGGCTAATCGTTTTCAGAAGAATATCCATCAGCCTTCAATTCACAGTTCTTATGATTGTTAAACCACAGTTCTCACCTGCTCTGTGTAATTTGATGAAAGGCTTCAGAAAACTATCCTGGTAGCGCCTCGTCGCTCTTTCAAATCCCACCAAGATTTCCTCAGCAGCCGCTGCCAGTCGCTCTTTGACATAAACTTTGACTTTTACTCCATACGTCGTCTGGGATTCGTCCACAACATCTAAGATCTCATCTCCTGCAATGTCAAGCTGCTCATTTACCAAGCATCGAAGCAATTTTATTTGACACATTTGTATCTCACATAATCAACGATGCACGAACACGTAAGTTTCTAGCCTATTGTAAACAAAGCCTAATGTAAGATCGCCATCTGCTGTATCGGAGGCAGAATCGCAGTAGGTAGACTACTGTAAGTGTTTACAATTCAACAAGTTCAAGTACGCAGTAACTCCCAAGAACAAAGGTAGCTTACTGATTCAAGCAAGTGTAGCAGAGTAGGCTCAGAGTAGGAATAATCAACATGTCTAATTAGTGACGCCCATAGTATCCAGTGGCCAGGAAACGTTAATATAAAACGAAAAATAAAACCTAGGCTATGCTCTTTTCGGACCACTTCCCTTGCTTTTAACCTGACTTCTGCTGCTCCGTGAGGTGGTAGTCTCTCTCTCTCACACACACACTGTTTGATTCTAAAATGACGTACTACCCAACCCCTAGAACACAAGTTGCATACAATGTACAGTAGGCTTATTTTTTTTTAGGTCACTTCTATCCAAAGCGACAATTACATGGTACCTTGCTCAAGGCTCAAAGATGATTGCAGGTGGGCCAACTCTGGGGCTCAAACCCACGACCTTCCGGCTGGGAGTCCAACACCCAGACCACTAGACTATCCTGCCCCCTTATGGGGTCTTTTCCCTAACCCTGAATCAAGTCACCCAACACACAAATAAGCAATAAGCTTTATTTAGTTTTTTAAATGTACATTAAATGGCGAGAAGACAGAATATCTTTTTCTTTTCTTTTTTTTTAAACAGAGAGTTAGAGTTAGTTGTAAGTCATGTATCTGGGAGTGGCGCTGAACTTGGCGTAGGACTTGATGACCTTGTTCACGGCCTCCAGGAAGTCCTTCTCCGTGGCGATCTTCCTGCGTGCACGGATGGCGAACATGCCAGCCTCCGTGCAGACGCTGCGAATCTCAGCGCCTGTAGAGATAGATGAGTCACCCTGCATTAGTACAATATGAACATTTAAAACTAAACTAAAAATAAAAGTGGCCCACTATCATAACATTTAAGTTTTCCCAGTAGTGTGGTCAGTGTTCAGCGAGTAAGAGGGACCTCCCGCTGACCTGTACTGTTGGGGCAGAGGCGAGCCAGCAGCTCAAAGCGGATGTCCCTCTCCACACTCATGGAGCGAGCGTGGATCTTGAAGATGTGCGTACGACCCTGAAAGATAACAACAACAACAAAACGAAAAAAAAAACAAAACTGTAAGAGCCATATGTGAAAGTTGCATGCAGATCGCTATTGGGGCCCGTAGGCGCTTTGGGTAACACACAATATAGGTGGGAACGTTTGTTCAGGTAACGCACTATATAGGTGGGAACCTTTGTTCAGGTAACGCACTATATAGGTGGGAACCCACGACCTTCCGGCTGGGAGTCCAACACCCAGACCACTAGATTATCCTGCCCCCTACTGGCTAGGAGTCCAACACCCAGACCACTGAACTACCCTGCCCCCTACTGGCTGGGAGTCCAACACCCAGACCACTAGACTACCCTGCCCCCTACTGGCTGGGAGTCC
>JAOEHI010051632.1:0-18255 GCA_025447815.1 Percopsis transmontana | reverse complement strand
TTTTGTTTAGTTTCCTTCTGTATCTGGTAAATGAGTGCAATAAACATTTATATTGAAAATTATATAAAAATCCAGAGTTAATAAAAAATAATAAAGCAAACTAAAATGAGTGAAATACAATGAAAATCACACATCCAGTGTCACCTGGGCCGTCCTGTGTCATCAGTTTCTTTACTTCCTTGGCACAAAGCCTTTGTTCCGTTTATGACTGATGACGAAGGAACTGATGACTTATCTGGCAAATGAATGGTTTGACACAGACCATGAAATGTCCACATAATGTGTGCCATTTATTAATGTGTGATTAGTGTCAGTTTTTTATTTTATTTATTTATTTATTTTTTTTACATACTGGTTTTATTTGGCTTGGGCCCCCGGGAGATGAGGGGTCCAAATGGATTGTGAACGAGACATTTCGGCTGCCTAATCATTCGAGTTAATTAAGTGTGTAAGGGGCTGCCATAACAAGCAAATGTCTAAGAGCAGCAGCTGCCTGCAGAACCCATGTAGCGCGTTGCTGGTTACGTCACTCTGCTAACCCTATTGATTGGGTTCTTTCTTCACCACCGCGGTTCTGCTTTTGGGGAAATGGATTAAGTCCCCAGTTGCAGCGCTGATCATTATTGCTCCGATTGGTGTGTACTGTGGACGTCTTGACACTGTTGTAAAGCGATTACCCTCCTAGTGCTGAGTGGAGAAGGGCCCCCTTGGGTTTTGAGCCCCGCTCTCTGCCTCTGGGACATTTAATTGACAAACACACAGGCCATGTGAGGCATAGGGGTCAGAGAGGCTCCCCCCCCCCCTCCCCCCCCAAACAACCCCTTCCCTGCTTGCCGCTCCTCCAGACGATGCAGGGCTGTTGGGATAAGAGCATGCTGAGAAGGTAGCTTAAGCATCGCAGGAAATGAAATGCACCTGCGGGGCTCCCAACTGTGAAGTGACAAACAAATAATTGAAATTCTCTGTATTGAAGTACGCCCTGCCAAACGTGCACACTTTGCATGACAGCCTATACAAACGGTGTCCGGGGGCTTCTCCCGCAGTACTAGGGAGGCTCAGCAGGAGCCCCTTCCCCGCCAACGCTCCTCCTCAGATCTTCATCACCTCACAAGAGTTTTTTTCAAGTTTTTTTTTTTACCCAAGATCCTCCGGGCTTCCCACCTCCCACTAAGGACTTGAAGCACTCAGTGTGGCTCTCTTCCTAAAGCTCGTTGTCGTCGTGTTTGATAGCAAATGCGTTGGTTCTTTATCTCTCTTCATCACATCAGTTCCCCTCCTGGTCCTTTGTTTCTGTCATTTCCTCCCACCCTGCGCACTCCCGTTCAATAAGTGAACAAACCCACTTTCACTCGACTCCGTTACGCTGATTTGCCGTGCTTGTCAGGTTGAATATTGAGCAACATGGGCACCTCTGTCAACAATAGCAGGGCCCCGATAGAGGGATGAAAGGGGGGGGGGGGGCATTCTCTTCATGCACAGGGAGGATTGTCTACCTAAAATGTCATCCAGCCCTTCCTCATTGTGTGGTATGGCATGGATCTCCCTTGTGGCAGCCATATTGTCCCTGTGCTCCAGTGTTGAAAGTGACTTTTCACCCGTTTCCTACCGGTGAGTCCCACAGACATGGTTTTCCTTGCGCTATGTCCTCTATTCAACATGGGGGGACAGAGGTAGGAAAGAAGCTACTGTAGGTGTTGTCCTGCAAAAGGCCCAGAATGCAACATCTCTGGGCATGTGTTTTCATCACTCACAAGACTGTTTATTCGCCTGTGTGTGTGTGTGTGTGTGTGTGTGTGTGTGTGTGTGTGTGTGTGTGTCTACATGTCTGCACGTACCTCTGTTTATATTCTGCCCACACATTCTTACATGTCTGCACGTCTGTGTTTGTAAGCATACTGCTTGGACAGTTTTCAATGTGTGTGTGTGTGTGTGTGTGTGTGTGTGTGAGAGATGAAGCAGGAGAAAGATGGAGGACACGCAGGATGTAAGGATGCGGAACCATAACTGGGTCTGAGGAAAGCCCCCCCCCACACACACACACACACAGAAATGTTGGCACGCTGCAATCTGCCATGCGACAGGTGTCTCAACCATGTTGACACCTAAACATGCGTGCACACACACACACACACACCACTATGTGCAGTTTACTTTCAGACACGGCGGTGTTAGACACAGATATTGCATGTATATTCTGCCACACGCGCTAAAATACATGTACACACACACACAAAGCCGCACACCACCGCATAATGATATGCAAATGAACACGCTTGGGGGAATTGAGGATCCCAAGCTCTGTGTGTGTGTGTGTGTGTGTGTGTGTGTGTCATTCCCAGCCACTAAACCCCCCACACACAGACAGACAGATTTCACGGCAGGAAGCAACACTGGGTGTCAGGCATGTCGGCGCCAAACCGAGATTTTCCCCCAGCCTAGCACTGTGGCACCTGGTGTGCTTCACATTAAAAAAAGCTGGCCTGGCCTGTACCCTAGGCCGGTCCAGGCTTGTTTGTCTGGTGGCTCTGAGGGACATAGCTGAGAGGTGGGTAGAAAATACAGGAGAACCCATTTAAGCCTTGGCAGTCGATGTGTTGGGCCTGTAGAAGCTGTCAGCTTCTTACACTCAACAATGTAGCTGCAGGCAAGCAGTTGTGTGTGTGTGTGTGTGTGTGTGTGTGTGCGACTCCCCCTTATGATTTAGTTGTTCAGAGTTAGGGAATGGTAGATTACATACCAAATCGAGGCTATTACACAGGAATCTGAGATGGAGGTACACTGTGTTTTGAAATGGACTGCGTTTATGCAAATCACGGTAACAATTCCGGTTACAGACCATTTGTGTCCTTTTAAAAGTGCTAGCTTTTAAAGTTCAGACTACTATTTTGGTATGCATAAGCTTCCTTGTTATGCAGAGACAGCCAAACTATATAAACGGTCAAAATAATTTATAGTTTAGTTCTTATCTAACCATAGTCGTAGCTCTCCTAGATGCCTCGCCAGTGTCCCTGCATCAGCCAGTGTTTTCACTCGGCAGGGTGACAGTCTGATGGGGTTCACTGGGGGAGATAAAGACATCTTCGCTACTCTCAAGGCCTGAGCTGTTTACAGACCGCCGATGGCGCTCTCCGTCCCCCAGCCTTATTTGACTTTCCTTTTCATCTCTTTCTGTTTTCTTGGCGGGGAGGGAGCCGGGGAAGATTGCATGAGGTCCTGCGGGGAAGTGTGGCACTGGAGTCCCGAGATTTATCATGATCTGAGGTGCGTCACTGTGCGGCCCTCTGGTCTCTGTGGTGCTTGAAAAGATGAACGGAATGGGCTCCGTGTGACTGAATCTACGTGTCTGTGTATATTCTGCGTTTGTGTGCTCGTGTATGCTTGTGTATTGAATTACGTTTCTGTTCAATATATCTCAAACATTTTTCATTGAATGCTGTGTGTGTATACGTGAACTTGAGCTGGGTTTATGCATCTTGTGTGTTGAAATGAGACTTCATGGTAGATGTCTGAGCTCAGCAGACCACACTCCAGTTGGACACCAACGTTGTCTGCCATTTTATTGTGAAATTGGATAGATTCCTTGTGTTGTTTACACCACAGTTGCCTATCCCATATAGACATGAAGCTCGCTGCCTGCTTCAGCATGCTGCAATGGCTGCAATGAGAGGTGGGGTGGGGGGATGAAATAGGCTTTGAGACTGGGAAAGAGTAAGACAGACTCCTGCTTCAACCACCTTCCTCCATTTTATAGCTCTTGGAGAAAGATCTGTCTGACAAGAGCCCTGTAATTAAAGTCAAGAAAAAAAAGTTTCCAAATGCCTTCCAGAGGTTTTTTTTCCTCTCCCTTTTCAAAAAACTTTTCAATCTTCTTGTTGTACTCCTATTCCCCCCCCCATTCCTAAAACTGACTTCAGCTACAACATAAAAGCGCAATGGTTTTAACCTTTGCTTGGAAGGACAATGTCTAATTCATAAGGAGGCAAAATTGGATTCAACATTCTTTACAGCGGGGTATGTTCTTAAGGAACAGTGTGAGATGGAACCCCCATTGTTAACATATGAAATGTCATTAGATGTCACCACATGGCAAATATTTGTGATTCTCCCTCACCGTGGCCATAAGCCATAATGCCTGAAAGCCCTGACACCGTCCGGGTGACCACATACTGCTACAGATTATAGACTGACATTGAGCTGTGTTGATTGATCTGAAATGATGACCTTGCTGCCTTTTTACATTTAGATTTGACAGCTAATCAATGGCTCCACCAATAACATATCTGCACATAGACTCTGGAGCTTCTGAGCTACAGCTTACAGATCCTCGGGTTCAGGAATAAATCTATGGTGTGGTTTTAAAACATCCAAATCCTAAATTTGGAAACTTTTCTTTCCCATTAAATCTTCTAGTCCACAAAATTATATATTTTAAGCATTGAAGTGCATATGCTAAATCATACACTAAGATAGGCCTGTATCTGATTGTTACACACTGTAGGCATAAATCGAAGCAGCGGGAATCTAAATCTCTAGTAAAAATAATATTTATTCAATGAGGTTAATCGATGTACTCAATAATTCTTTCTTTGTCAGAGCACAATGTTGTTTAATGTCTTGTTGCAGCCACAAACGAGCTAAAGGGCACTGTGGACACTCGAGAGAATGCTCTTGCTGTAGTCTGTCCAGTCAAAAAACCTGCGGGACTTCTCCTTTGTAGAGGCTGAACATTTTTGTCATTCATCTGTGGATTGTAAAAATGAGACCATTAGCGATGAAGTTGGAAGTTTCATTAGTTTCATTTCATCATCATCATTTCATTCAGATTCCAAATGCTGGCCAACAGGTCGGTCGCAACTGCTCCAAAATCGGACAAATTGATGTACTGCAAAAACACAAAAAAATGTATTGTTATATTACTGCTGTATGTCTTTAAAAACAGCTGCTGTTCTCACTGTATTACCACTGTGTCTGTGGCAAGGCAGTGGGGCTCTGTATGTGTAGTGTAACGTAGTCTTTACTCTAGCAAACACTGTCTTTCTGCAGGACTGTAGTACCTTTAGGGGACTGTGTTAGCCGTCACTATGTGACCACCGTCAAATCAGAGCCATGCAAATGAGCTAAGTAATACCTAGCCAGCATCCCCTCTGCAGCCTGTGGGTTCTACACTTTCTACATTAATGGGATTCTCAGTCCATTTAAACACTAAAGCCCAAAGCTCAGTTCAGCCTGAAGGGTGATCCCAAACTCACTTTCATGGCTTGGAAACGGTTAAATATCCATTTAGGGATCTGGCCTGTCTCCATGCCGGAGCTGTGCAGCCAGTCGACTAAGGCAGGACCGGCCCAGTGACAGAGTGGCTGGCTGACTGCCAGGAGTGCCTCATGCTGCAGACAATACCCACCTGTGTTGGGCAGAAGCGGGGGGTTGGGACGTGTGTGTGTGTGTGTGTGTGTGTGTGTGTGTGTGTGTGTGTGTGTGTGTGCTGGCGAGGCTGTACAACAGAGCTAGTTATTTTGTCCTCAAACAGGCGGCCTGTGGCTCCTCCCTCTGTCCTTTAGCGGCCCACATGTCTATCAACAGGCTCCAAGCCTAGTTGGGCTCATTGTTTTGGACACAACATTTGCAGGAAAATGGCAGCCTGTTTTAGAGGGGGGGGGCTTACTAATCAGTGCAGAGCGTCTAATGCTGGTTTGTGTGCATGCCCCCCGAACACAGAAATACTACACACACACACACACACACACACAGACCCTCCATGGGATCTCCCTCCAGCCCCTGTATAAACGTGCCTGGGGCTAGAGGGCTTGGGGGTGGGGGGGCATCCCAAGGGGTCCTCTCTGGTTACTGCAAAGAGGCTGCTACTGCCAGAGGGTTGTCATGGCAACGCTTGCTATTTGATTCCTGCAACAATGCCAGAACCCCCCTCTTTGCCTGAGCTGCACACACACACCAGAGCCAGAGTGATTATATTGGGGTTCACAGCAGAATGCTCACCATGGCTGATTGAAAGGGAGCAAGAGATGCCCAAGAACGTTACATGCTGTTCTTATTTTAAAATTAATTAATAAAATAATTTGTAATCTTGTTGAAAATGTGACTGTATACTAATTCTTAGCACATTGTTGCTGCCATCCTATTTCTTTAATATTATATCTAGTGAGTTTTTATCTTGAACAGCAAAAAATGTTTTTGCATCAAGAGAGAGGATAAGGATATGGAGACTCCATAGACCATAGAAAGACTCTCAAGACTGCATCCAAACTGGATTAATATTATGTAAAGACACATCTTTGATTCTAACCTCAACCTGTTAAAACACATTGGACACAGCTGTGTGAAATAATACTGTGAACATTGTATTTTATAGAGAAGCCAGTTTTGCTAATGCACATCGCTTTTGGAATGACAAATTAAGTAATTTATAGTGCCCACTGGCTGGCATCGGAAAACCGTGGTTGGATCAAATGTGATGTTCTTTCATGATGCCATTGTTGTGATCAGTAAGACAACACATAACAGCAAGCGCTACACTCACCAACCAAACCATGGGACATCTAACCTACTCTGGGAAACATCTTAGCTTTTAGAGGCAGAGAGAAACGGAGGCTGTCTCTCCAGGCCTGTTACACTAGAGTCGAACGGCCAGTAATTGCATAAACAGTATAAACGTTCATTGACGGAGAGTGCTGCCAGGAAAAATGGATCTAGACAAGGAGGCTATGTGCTTCCTTGTCTAGATGTGTCTAGAAGTCTGTGTGCCTGCTTAAATGTTTGACTCTTAGAGGGGAAAAAGGCCATGCTTGCTAGCTGTAAGAGACAGCAAATGTCTGCGACTGAGTACACTCATTTCTCCATTTTTAGAGAGGGATAATAAGAGAAAAAACATCCTAAGAAGTGCATTGTGAGTACTCGCTGCCCTGTTAAATATACAAATCAATGTAAATACAAACAGATATACACAAATATACACACGAGTGTGTATTTTTGTGTATATCTGTTTGTATTTGTGTGTCTTTTGTTTAACACCTTTGGCCCAGGAGTGTTTCTTGCAGACACTTCAGAACCTCTTCATCATAATTCACAAAGCCTTTTGGTTTAGTCAGCTTTTCATTCTTTTAAGCTGTGCTGTTTGTGAACATAGCCAGCAGACAGAGCGTGTGTTCCCTGGCAGGTGTCTTTAATACAGTGACATGATCAGTAGCCATTGTCTCAAGCTAGTAAAACTGGTTCTACAACCCTGTGGGCTGACGCAACATCATTCCAAGTGATGATGATGTACTCTTATTAAATTAGATAAACACGTCCTACTGGAAAATGAATAATTAAATCTCCACCCTAACTAGAAGGTGCCATATGCCTATAAGACGTGATAGGCGGTTTTCTACTGAACCGTGGGCTTTCACTTTTTGCATCATTGCAATTTTATTATTGCTTTACATACCTACCAAAATCCAAACTTCTAGATACCCTCGTGAGAGCGTATGGCAGTGACTTGCATGTGATGCATCCAGATCAGCATCAAACTTGACAATGGACGGGAGCTTCACGTGAGCATAGTTTGAACCCACTAGATTGATGGTTGTTTGTTTCTTTACACTATTGAGTCAGGTTGAAGCCAAGGCATATTGCCTGTGTCTCAGCTGCAGTCTGATGGCCCTAGCTGTGTCCCCTTAATATGATTAGTAGGGATTACAGCATTGTCTGCACATCAAAAGAGCCAAGACCAATTATCACCCCCCCCCTTCAAACCAGTGAAGAGACAGGAGCGAGCAGACCCTCAACGACACTCTCCAGATGCTGGCTAGCAATGACTGGATTCATCGTCCTTTCAGGCCATTCATGTACAGTATTATGCAGTCATGGGGGCTTCAGCCCTGAAATAGATTTCACGTCGTTCAAATCACGAAAAAAAAAACCTGACTGAAATTGATCGCAAACAAAAAAAGAAAATATTTATTTTTGCAGCGATTGTTATTTTGTGCGCGAGTGTGTTGGTGCTTGTTTGTGTTTTAAATCTTCTGCATATTGTGTGCAAGTTTGTTTATGAGTGAGTGTGGCAACAGCAGCAGGGACGAGCATTGTCCAGTTTGGCTCAGGTATCCATTACCATAAGCCCCACTCCCCCTGTTAGAGCGGGGCTTTCCATTAGCTTTTTGTGCTGCCTTCATTCATGACAGGAAACCAAATAGATGGGGATAAAAGTACTCATGCACCCCCGCCCCTTAGCCCACCGATTCCTCCACTGAATGACTCTGTCATACTTTGACTTTTCTTTAAAGCTCCAGAACATGAGCGTTTGAACAAAGGTGCCCCTGAATCCCCTCCACCCCTTCCACCCATCAAAAGGCAGAGCTGGAGTCGACCCAGAGTCCTGTCAGGACTCAAATGAAGCCATAACAATCTCTGTAACCCCTGACTCATTTCTTTATGCACACTGACTGCCTGTTCGCCTGCTTTTTTACAAGGAACCACTGTTTTTATTAAAGAATGATTTTATCTTGGGTAGGTGGGAAAGCTCAGATAAATACACTTTGGTATTCTTTGTCGTAATGGCGTAAGCAGTGTCACAGCAGCAATACAATACTGATGTGCTTTCCCTTAAGTTTCTTATTTCTGGCAAGGGATGATATTTTACTTGCTCTAGTGAACATATGCTGGAGATTTATTTTTTTCAGTAATAATCCCGTTTCAGATGAAAATGGATGTCCAGCTTTTCTGAAGCCTTCGTCTCAGACGCTACTGTGCGTTTAGCCTCTGTGAGGTTTGAGGGCTCATTTGACAGGTAACCGGATGCTTTTTCAGTTAGGACCTGCTTGACCCACTGTAGTCATCCAAATCCAGGTCCAGATGGAATGCAGGTCTATTGGTAAGCATGGCTATATTTTCAGTGCTGTTTATGGTTATATGCCTACTATATAGTCTTATACGTACATTAGTAATTAGTAATTGCAGGCACCGAGACACTTTTTTTTGTGTGGGTCACGGGTCAAGCTGTTTGAGAACCAGTGCTGTAGATGGACAGCCCTGACTGGTGCTGTTGTTGGCCTCCAGTGGAGATAATTAGGCTCCGTTCTCTGAGCTATGTCCACAGTGCAAAGCACTCATCATATCGCTGCCATGCAGCTGGTCTCGATGAGCAGACATGCATATTTTCAGCCATGTTAGTTTAATCGGTGAACCTTTTGCAAGCCATGTATGACTCTGTATCCATGCTGCACACACAGCTTATAGGCATTGTGTTTGTACATAGTACAGATGTGTATTAAATGCATTTTGTGTGTACAAGTAAGTAACTCCATAACAACCATGCTGGCTTATTTGACATCAGGGTGGGCCGGTGAGCAGTCACAATCCCCATAAGCATGTAAACAAGGCCTGGAGTGTGCAGTACACCCCCCCTTTACCACCATGCCTTCTGGCTAACCTGCAGTCTGCAAAAGCAGCATTAATAATTTAACCAAACACTCGGACGTGATGGAGAGGGACAACCAACTAAAGCAAGAAGCACTCTGCTTGAGAGGCCATTAAATATGAACACAATTTGTGGCTGCTAATAGTATTTTTGTTTTCAGAGGGTTTGTCTTGCTTTGCATGGCTTCCTGGGGCAGCGAGCGAAGGAAAAGAGGTTCCGAAAGATTTAGTCATTCATTGTCATTTAGTCATTGTGTCTAACAATCGGTTGTGTCCTTGCTTGAAAATACTGTAATGCAATTTTTCAGGTGCGTTATGTTTTGAATTTGGTGTTTTTGTGGCAGTTGTTTCTGCTAATGGCCACACACACACACACCCCACCAGCAATTTGGGGGCTTCTTGTATATTTTATATTTATACATTAATGGGAGTGTTGCTGAATACACATGCACACATACTGCACCGACGGGATACGTATAAATAGGTTTGCGTTGAGGTTCAGGGCCAGAGCACCCTTCTGGTTGCAGCTCTCAGCTGGGGGGGTAGCGGGTTAGAGTATCTGGTGGTGGGGGTTTGGGGGATGCAGGGAACTCCCAGGTGAATAGACTGCAAACAAATCATTATCGCTCATCAGCTAGTGCCACTCAAGACACACACACACACACACACACACACACACACACACACACACACACACACACAGAGAGTACACAGAAGAAGTATTTCAGAAACTTGCTGAGTTATTCTCCATTGTTTTGGAGCTCAGTGTTCTGCAGAAACTGCTCTGGGTAGATATGATCTATACCCAGAGCTGAAAACACAACCTATCATTTCAAAAAACAAAACGCGTAATAACTAAACATTTTCACCAACTGTTATGGGTCATTTCCATCCAAAAGTGACTCGCAACACGACAGAAAAGTCTTGCCTCAGCAAACCGAGGCCTCCACTGTATAGCACTGCAGTGAATTATTTATAACCCCCTATACCACGTAAGATACGTGTAGCATATTAATTACATTGTCTGCTCATCTTTTATTGATACTCTTTGGAAACATGCCTCACTGCTGAGATTGATAAGATAGCCTAATATGAAGGGTGGTAAGGAGATTTGCCCTCCAGAGTTGAGCCAATAGTGATGAAACTCTGCCAGTAATACAATTTGCCTCAAAGGTCTCCAGCGTGGTGGGGGGTTAGGGTGAAAACAGCTCTGTCTAGCAGGAGTGGGATTACTCTGCTCCACTGTAAACACCCTCACGTGCACGCGGGTCACTGTTTACACACCTTGGCCGCCAGATAAGAGGGAATTCCAGCCCCCGCTCTGATCCAATCTGCCACAGGGACACGTCTGTGTCAAGTGCTCCATGTGTCTGCTTCCTGTGTTTTTGTTGTGTTTAAGGAGGCTGCTAGATCGAGACGGCCAGATACTGTAGTGTAGGGGGTCGGGTGGGGTGGAAGAGTGGAATTCCCTTTCATGGAATAAATCTCTCACCCTCGTGTACAGGCAGACGTGTACACACACGCCCCGGATTGCCACGCACAACAAGGTGCACACTTGTTCAATGGACAGAAAGTGGGCATCATTTATCTAGAGTGCAGGCAAATGAACGGTCATGGAGATAATGTCGCTGTGTTGATTCGTCACTGTCGGATTAATTCTGACAGTGTGGTCTAATTATTGTGCTACAATGAGACTGAAGCGGAGCACATACTGCTTCCATTGAGTTAACTTTGCACACAATCTGTTACAAAAAATCCTCAGATTGTAATGATAGATAACTTTCACCCTGTAGTTAAGCTTGCTCAGCACACGACAAAAAAAATGAATGTTCACTTACCCGAACAGTGCAGACATGCAACATTTCTATTTATATGAATATATCATTTTATAATAGGTTAACATTTCTACACAGAATAAAATAAACAGCCTTAATCTTAAGGTTGTCTTACAGGTTTCTCCACTTAAAAAGTGATGTTACATTTGTTGTATATTGCCTATAACGTACCCGTAAATACTTTGTTGCCTGCTAATGTCACAAACCTAATTAGACATCGACACGTAATAACCGCTGTGATTTATCTGTTCTCTGCTTCTGCAGCAGCTGGGACGTGAAGCCTATTTTCATGTAGTTCTTATCTTATAGAGGCCGATAACAGATTGGTGCAGTTTTCCTTGTAAACAAATAACACTGTCTTCCACACGGCGAATGACTGACATTCACTATTCTGTTTTTTTTCCTCTGGCCATCAAAAAGCCCATTACCGTGTTTGTTGCCACATCCCTGCACCTCCTACTCACATGCAATATGATCCACATTAGCACCAACAATAGCCGGGGCAGCTCTGCTGTCCGGGGCGACGGCACTGAGAGCAGAGATAAGCACACTCGGTTAATGAGTGTTCATCCCCCATTGGGCTGCGGGAGAAAGAAATATGAGCCCATTCACGTTACATTGTGGGCTGGATAGCAAAAACATGGGCCTCGTGTATGTGTGTCTGTTAACCCAGCCTGTGTGACGCTGCTGGTGAGTCGGTATCTGTGCCTTACCTCCCTTCAAGTTCACACCACCATCACAACACCCTTCTGGTTGTTATGATATGCCCGGAGAGCTGTGGGCGCTCCTCGACTCCTTACTGCAAAGACCCGGCTGCATGGGGAACAAAAGGTGCCAACGAGTTTGTGTAACGGTTGAACAGAAACTGGGCAGCTGTGTGTACGAAATGCCACACCTCACACAGAATGGCTGCGCCCATCCCAGTAGACCGATGCGGAGAAAGAGAAAGGAAGATCGTATCTGTGCAAATAACTCTCCGCTAATGATTCTGCTCTACGCTCAGATTGTGGCTGTCTTATCTCAGCAGCCTAGCCTGACATTTATACTTGGGCCTACTCAACTGCTGCCACTCGGATGCAGTTTGGCAGGATCAAGTCCCCTATTCCAAAAGGCCCTTTGGAAGAGATAGCAAATTATTGCTACGCCTGAACACTTCTCTAGTCCACAAGGAGTGGTCTGGTAGGTGACTTTATTGAATTTAGCTATTGCATGATTCTTCCTATTTTTTCCCTAGGCCCTTCATTCATAGTAGCATTTCTGCTTTGTTAGGAATTATGCAGTGTGATGTCAATGGCCAGGGGAGTCAACACTATTAGTGGCAAGTACAGTATATTCTACTTTAGATCGGTCTTTAGCGCCGTTATGAGTTTTGGTAAAAAATAGATCGGCTTTAGATTGAAGGTCTTTGTAGTCACTTAAGCTTTGGGAATTGGTTTAAGCCTGCAAGCAAGTGAACACTTCAGATAAAGTTCTTTTCTATAGTAAAAAAATAAGTGCTTTCACATCCCTAAAGGGTGCTTGTCAGCATGGTGTACACTACAGCGGTATTCAAGGAGCCTCTTCTCAATGCCTCATTCAGCTATTTCATTTCGTAAACCAACTGTGTCCCTGGTGCCAACACTTAACCCCGTAACCACATTTAACTCAGCAGCCATTACTACTGAGCAGTCTTTATATAGCAATCCCTACCTCTCATCTGCCTCCTGCTGTAAGCCACCCCTTATATTTTGTCTAGAGTTATATTAAGTTCTTCTGGAAGGGTAGCATCCGGTTTCAAGTAAATTGGTAATCAAGTCTTCCACCGTCCCACCCGCTGGCTTTAAGCCTTTGATCTATCTTGTGCTCCAGTCTTAAATGGTTCCCTCTGAATCACTGTGAATACGCGGCAACCAGCCGCTCTTTTATCAGCCGCTAGCCTCTTTGAAGCCTGAAACGTTAGCCTCAGTCTGGGAGGAACAAATACGAATTAAAGATTAAAGAAAAACTTTTTCTCTTCTAAATCCTGCCTTTTTTCTTAAGGGACACTGTTTGGTTTGCTGACTATGTTAAAGGCGAATGTGGGTGGGATTGTTATGGAGAAAGTAACTCCTGTGGGATCCTTTTTCAAGGAAAAGGATACAAATGGAAGGCTACTGTATAAAAAGACAGAGGGAGTAACAAGTTGACTCTCGTTGCTCCTCGGCTCTGATCACACACTGTCATTTACTTGTGTTTGTGACAGTAATTGCTTGATTTAATGCTTCCTGATGAAATGAGATGACCTTTATTCATCCCCATGGGGAAATAGCCTTGTCACGGCAGCCAGTGTTGGTTACGGCAAATGATCTCAATCTGTATCTGAGACTAAATCAGGATCTCATAATAATTACTAATAATCAGTGTGAATGTTCAGTAAGGATTTGGAGTGGCAGGACTGTGACTCAGCGTTCTTTCTTTCTTCTCACCATTACCACTGCATGTTGATGGTTATCTTAACGGGGGGGGGGGGATTAGGTTTCTTTGAAATGTTTGTCATGTCTGGGGTCCAGTAATTGGCAACACGCCTCTTATCAGAAGGCTGATTGACCCAGAGATGGCCACACTCATTTGCTCAAAGGAACCAAGGGCCATGGTTGAGATGAGATTGCAGGCTCCGGTGGACCAGACGTACTGCATAAACAATCTGAGGGTTTACACACCCAGCTTTACTGCTGCCACCGTTTGACAGTAGTTCAACCCTTCCATTCCTCGTCATATGAAGTGGGGAGAAATGTACACAAATGGTAGCAGGGAAGAAGGAAATTGGCGGGGACCCAGACTTGGAAATGTGAAGCTGATAAATTGCTGGGTGTTGACTTTGCAAAGTATACCGGATTATATTGATTTTCTTCCGTGTGTGTGTGTGTGTGTGTGTGTGTGTGTGTGGTCATGAAAAAGCAGGGGCAAGAGAAGGCAATATTGTGTTTCATTAAAAAATCCATAGGATATCTCATTACAGCAACATGGTTTTCTTTAGCATCAAGGGTGTGGTGGTGTGTGCATTTGTGTCTGGAGGCAGGCAAGATAAATGTGCTTTCTTTTCTCAGATGACTATCTCATCTATTGTTGCTCAGGGAGAGAGGTGGAACTCTGCTCAATCTGTGTAGCACGTTGACCCCTTCCTGGTTGAACCTGCCCACTCCATGCTTACTTCATGGCTGCATCAGATAACCCACTCCCTGATGGCCAAGAAAACTGAAATGTTCGTTAAATGACTATCTTTAAAAGGAACATGATTTCCGCCTTTAATTTCCCCCACTAACTCAAAGGTAATTACTCCATTAATTTAAAGGAGATTTATTAAAATCATAGACTTTTGGTGCCACATATTTCCACCAATTAATGAATCTATAAATGCAGTGTAAGATATGAAGGTTCCCTTTAACATAACCCTAAAATGCTAGCCTACTGATTCCTTACAAACTATGCTATGAGGTTATGCTGTATAGCGGTGGGTTTGGTGGTGTTCGTGAATTCTAGGAACGTAATAGCCGTTTGTTATATTAACTAACTATTGGTTTGTTCTGTTGGCTTCAACAGGGACATTGTAGGTAGGCCAGCTTTTTGTTTGTATGTTTTAATGATCCATAGGTTTAGTTGTCCATTTGTTTTAGCACTGGAATGCTTGCTGGAAACTTTTCTAAAGCATTCTACTGCAGAATATCAGTTAATGGGATCCAGTTTTAGTGCACTTTCAGTAACAAAAGGTTAACCCAAATCAAAAATTCTGACATTAACAATTTCCATCTTTAATTTGACCACCAGCACACTGTCTTTATGTCAGACCGTGAACCAGACTATTTCCTTCCCAATTATACAGGCCCACATTAAGAAAATACCTTTAACATTCCCTTACCCTGAACCCTGGTATGTTTGAAGTAGTGTTCACTGTATGCTTGGCTGTCTATCATCTCTGTGGACCTTCTTCTCTAGCATAGACCTTTGGGGAACACAGAAAACGAACACAGAATAAGAGCCTTGACCAGTGTCTGCTAATTGACACATCCAAATCAGGTGAAAGAGGTGTCGACTAGACTACGCCTCTACCTGCCAGAATTGCATCCATCTGTTATGCGTTTCCACTTCCTCTATCGCCACTCCACAAAACACACACGCACATCTGTATGGATCATTTTTTTGTTCCTTATTTCATGGCTGTGTAATCTCGTCAGTGGCCTGCCTGCTGCCATGTTTGTCTAGACACAGATCTGTCTGCATACAGCCATGTACACCCTCCCATGCAGAAATGCATTAGCCAGAAGTGTTTTCCTCCTGTGCCAGACCGTATCACTACATTTCTGTGGCCCTCGGTTGCTTGGTCCATGTGGACTCTTCCCTGTAGCTGGAGGGCAGCTCCTCTCCCCTACATTAATAGGATTGCTCTCTGGACCATCTTACCATGGTCCTGAAACGCGCAGATAATGCTTTTTGTACAATAAATGGCTTGCGTTTCTTTCTTTCCCCCCTTTCTAGCTGCAATAGTGTGAGTAAAGTCTCCCCTGTTTAGCCAGCCATCCTTACAACGAGAGGAAAAGACCATTCAACAGTTTTTAGCAGTTTTTTTTACATTAGACCAATACTGGATGCTCCTGCAGCACCCCTAGAGTGAAGGTGGTGTTTTAATGTGGCTGAAGAGTGGATATTGGTATGAGCTTTTCTTTGGAGGGGGGACTTATGAATTACCTCTGTGTGCTGCTTGCCAATGGTATTGAATGCTGTATAGAGACACCAATTAAGACCAGAACAGAGCAGTAATCTCCTGCATGTGAGTTTTAAGTTGTTAAGTTTCTTGCACTAAACGCATCTGCTAATCCTATTTAACAGTGCATCATTTGAATAGGATCTTTTTCTGCATCTTATCAAATTGAGTTGAGTGACTTTTTTACATCATTTAGCCAAGCAAGTCTGCCGTTGTTGTGGTGACCGATGGCAACCCTGTCATGTTTTCTGTGGGGCTACAGAGGTTTACCATGGCAGCAAGCGGGCAGGATGACAGAGAACTTTGAGCTGCGAAAATTGGATCCCTTCCTCCTTTAATCTGCCAGTTGAGGGAGTGCCAGCGCTGGCTCAGGCATACCAATCATTTTGTCCATCTCTTCATGGCTTGGCTTCAAACCTCTCATTTCATCAACGCCTATAGAGAAACATTGCGTCTCCTACTCTGCGGGTCGTGCCAATCGAAAACTTGTAGTGAGGGGATGTCTGGCATTGTTCCTGCCTAAAACCTCAAAAAGGATACTTGATTGGGCGTGATTATAGCTCATGCGATGGTTTGGTTGTTGATAGGAAAACAATTGCCAACAAAGGACAAACCCACTCATTTATTTCCCTTTCTTCTTTTTGCTGCCGTGACCCTTAACAAAGAGTAAATATTCCCCCTTCAGGACATTGTTTATTGTCTCTGCGTTGGGTTGTGTGAACATTGACAGTTCTCGTCGCATGTGATCTTGCTTAAAGGGACAGTTCATATGTTCACAGGGTGGGGGTCATAGAGTGCAGTGTTGACATCTCTATTTAGCCTGCGTTGTGTGCTACTCTGTCCTCGCCTGTTTATTACTTTATTTATTTCATTACAACAATGAAATATCTGTTCGTAAAACATCTATTCTAATGCCTCGTCTCTTCATATCCAAAATGTCATTACGAGTGGATCTGTGCTTTTGCCAAAAAGTGTGTATGCAAAAGCCACCTTAGGATACTTTATGACAGAATCCATGCTCTCTTGTGGGTTTTTATAGACAAAATGAATTAAAACAATCTAGCCCAAGGCTGCTCTCCCATTCGAACAGCCAATCCCCCAAACCATACTCCCATGCTATTTCCTGCTGACAGATGGGCTTGAAAACAGGAGTCTGAGAGATGGAAAGATGAAGGGGAGTGTGCAGAGGGAGAGAGAATGGGATGCATACACAGCGGAGGTGTCCAGACATGAAGCTGGGGGTGGGGGCCGGAGGGAAGCACAAGACAGCCTAAAGACTACGCACAGGGCGGTGGGATGAAAGACCGGGAGGAGGAGGAGGAGGAGAACGAGCTCCCGTTCATTTCAAAGCCTCCTTGTCTGTCTCCGTCTGTCTTCACCTCAATGCAAGATTCCATAGCGACGGATTCTGTGAGCTTGTTGACTCCTTAGGATTCCACCAAGACCCTTTTTACATTGGGAGGGATTGAAACCCAGAATAAACGAAAGCATGTGATCATCTCATTCCCTCATACTGAAAATAATCGTTTTGAAGCCTTCACCATGCTACGTGTAATTGACTATTTTTATCATGTAGCATGCATGATTTCCTAGCCCTCTGGCATTGAAATTGCTTCTGGTTTTGTAAGACCTCTGCTCTGTGTCAAGAGCGTCTCGATAGGGGGTCTGGTCAATATGGCTGCTCTTAGACGGGGGTGGGTGTGGGGATGGAGGCTTCCTGCTAAGCCAAAGGAAAGAATAGGGGTTCTTTGTGTGAGGAGAAACCCCCCATCCTCACCCCATGCTCCCACCTTACACACACCGAATCCTCACGCTGCATTTCTCATTTCTCATTGCTCGTCCAAAAGGCTCATAAAAAAGTCTATCCTCTACTCTTAACACAGTGGTGGCCCGTCTTATGTGCAGGGGAGGGTGTGTGGAGGGTCTGTAATTAGTTCTCCCCTCCGTGGTGAAAGGTGTGCTCATTAGTGAAGTCAGATGGGGCACCGGTCGGTTGTAATGAATACCTGCATACACTGGGCCCTTTACTGAAGGCACATTACTACTGCTTTAATACAAGTTAGTGATCACAAGCTGTGTATTCTCACACCCCACCTTCACCGACAGCTCAGTATGGTCCCTAGAAGCAAACATTGAAGACAGGCTCTAGTTGGGGGGGGGGGGGGGGGGGCGAAGCAATTTAAAAACACAACCCAAAACAATAAAAATGTAGGTTGGGGAGGGTATGGAGAGGGAGGGAGAGATAGCGAGCAACGCACGAAGCAAATAGGTGCAAAGCCAAAAGCATGGCAC
>JAOEHI010051631.1:0-18260 GCA_025447815.1 Percopsis transmontana | reverse complement strand
TGAGGGGCATTTTGGTCACTAAATGCTGCATGAGCTAGTTGCGACATGTAGCCTACTCTTTCGGGTCAGAGAGAATCGTATCACTTTCATTGATAAAATAATTTTACACAGTGTGCTGTGGCCAGTGTTTTTGTATTTTGTGTCCAAGTTTCAATAAATACCACTTATGGGGAAACTGCACTTCTGTTTCTAAGTACCTTTCCACATTAATACATCTCCTTAAGTCATTAGTTGTAATCTGTCACACATTTTACTATTTAATGAGTTGCATTCTGACCTGGCAGGTAACAAAAAAAAATTAACAGGTTTCAGCACTCACTCACATAAAGTGGAAGGTGTTGCTTGCATCAACCGATGCACACAGACACACCAGCACTAACACCTGTGTATGCAAATACATCCCGGCGGACCATGTTCGATGGGAAAACAAGAATGCAGACAGCCTGAAGTAGAGGCACTTGGTTGTTTCTACAGCTGTGACGCGCCCTAAACATCCACGTCTTTTGAGCTCTGCAGCAAAGCTACAATATATGCAGTATATGCAAGTGGTTTAGCAGACCTGCCAAGAATACGTGAAGCCATCACTGACCCTTGAAGACTAGTCAAAGACCAGATATGGGAATGGAAAGAGACGAATGATGATGTGTTGGACTGAGGCATGGTAGACAGTCTTGTCTGAAGTTAACTGAACTATCAAGTCATTACCTCACCACCTTAGACTGCCTTATCTTATTTCCTTAGGGATACAGAGGGTAGAAGACACATATGGGCATGGAGTGTACTAGACAGGGCCTGGGGGGGGGGGGGGGGGGGGCAGGAAAAGCACACCCTTTCCTGCTCCATATCTTCCATTAGTGTGTGGACGTTAGTTTACATGTTAGCTAAATTTAGCATTCTGCCTCCAAGGGTAACCATTTGTCAGGGTCCAGAACTGGGGAGGTAGCGCTGAGCAGTTAAGCAGTAGGCCTACATGATTCCAGTGAACTTAATAAAACAATGAAATGCAGGCGTATCTTTTACCTTTGGAGATCAATTGGCCATGGAAAATTAATGGATTACATAAAATGTAATGTGTAATAAAAAAATATAATCATGCCTTGAAAAGTTGGAGAACATTGTGAATGTTGTTTAGCAGACAAACAGTTTATTATCGCACCTTCACCTATGACACAAAACAGAAACCTATTTAAAAATGTAGGACAGAAAACCATGGTTTGTTTTGGAAGAAGAAAAGGGCAACACATCCTTAAGACTTGGAAAAGAGAAAAATTTGTATAATTTCTCCACCATGTGTGGAGAGAGAGGGAATATTCCGGAAGAGGAGCAGGACTCCAGCTGTAGAGTAATAATGTAAATCCCAGTGAATCCTTTTCGTCATGGATACTCATGATGAGACAGCTGCATATATCTTGTCTGTCTGTTTGCGTTCCTGAAAAGTGGAAGTGTCGGCAGTGCAGCGAGGTAGAACACTATTGTATGCATGGTGCAGCTGTTATAGACTAGCTTTATTCTTATTAGGCTTTGGAAGACTCGTATGCACCTGTATAAATTCCGGAAATGCGACTACTCTTCTTAGGCACCTGTCGAATCTGAGATCCCATTTTCAAGTAAACTTTATATAGAGGTCTGTGCTGGGGTACATAAAATGATCTTAACACAACACAATGCAACCAGAACCATATAAAGGAACAAAATGCCTAATAGATTTATCCCTAGCATCTACAGGTCAACACAAAACAAGTAGGGTGTTCTTTAAATCAGCCACTTGGCAACCGAAGATGTGTTTTGACTATTATACACAAACACACTAGATAGATAGATAGCAATCTCAAAGTAGTGTAAATAAGTAAAAATTTAATAATGGGTGTTTATCTGGCATCAGAATCAATTTCTAAATGGAAAATCCCCTCCCTTGTACCTTATCTGACAAATAGACACTGTGGTAGAGTCTTTAGGATTAAATACAGGCATTAGGTTTAAATTAAATTATCTAGCTGCCTATTGTCTGATGGCTAGATTAAGAATACCTTTACATAAGCGGGGGTGTCCTTCAATTGGTATTTAAATGTATGTGAAAGAAGGTGAGGAGGTTGGTTTAAGGACACTCATGGGTTTGTCCTCCCCCACTGGTTACTGAAGAGACGGTGAAAAGTATTGAAGAGAGAGAGAGGGTTAATGCTGTCACAGCAGGCAAGAGGAAGTCATGCTGACAAAGACTTTGCTCAGGAACAATCTATAGCTCCCTATCTATCTATCTATCTATCTATCTATATACACACAGTAGACAGGTAGCATTTAGTCTCCCCCACATGTATACATTTGAAACATGCAGGTTTTTTTGTCCTCAAATATAAGGTCTTAAAAACTGAAAGTTGGCAACCATGCAGGAGGTACTGATGTGAGTGTGCATTACATCCATCCAAAAAGATGGTGGATGGTTGTTATAGCATACCTAAATTAGCTTTAAAATGTTATTATTAAGGGTTTATTGTTACTATATTCGAGTTTTGTGGTCAATTGTGTGGTCTGAAGGGACCTGAAATCTGTCTAACATGTCATTTATCCTCTCTGAATAAAATCATGGCATAAAACAAGCCAGTCAGATTCGGCCCAAGGTGTGACATCATTTCTGGATTGTAAACCAATTTTCTCTGACTTATCCTGCCACCTCCACTTGTATAGACAATGAAGTTATAGCATGTATAAAAAGAAAAAAAGCGTAACACCAACTGAAACAGAATGTTTAGCTCGAAGAGAGAAGTCCAAAATTGCAGTTGGAAATTAGAATGATATGGGGCCTTTAAATGTATTAGAAAACCTAGACTATAACTAAATCCGGCATCCCTCAAGGCTGTGTGAAAGCACTCAGACTTTCCCATTGTTCAGGGGGCTGTATAAACAGGGCTAAACGCTGCCTAAACTGGGAAAATGCAGTAAGCCAATTTCGCAGCAGCAACTTAAAAGTGCTGTTTTAATAGGGATTCTGAAATCATTATCTGACAGTGCATTCAAAGGTTACTTTCCCATTAAGATGTTCAGTTCCATCCAGCCATCCCCATTTGTTATTCACTTGTCATTTATGTTGCTGCAAATCCCATAGGGTTTAGCAAGAGAGTCTTGAGCAATTGTCTGCTTGAAAAGTGGGCATAAAGAAGTCAGTCCCACCAGCCCCTCTGCAGACAGACTGCAGACAGTCCCACCAGCCCCTCTCAGCTGCCATACACCAGACACTAATGACCCCACCCGACAAATCAACATTAATTAAACTTCTGTCATTGATATGGGCTGTTAGTAAGGAATTCGTAAACACCAGTCTCCCTGTAACTAAGGACTGGGTTTGTCTTAATTGGAGCATTAAGCAATCAGAGGACATCTTGCCATGCCTTTATTTCCCCCACTTAACCGCTACTTTATATGGGATTGAGAATGTCGGGGTGCTGGAACGTGCTGATATGACACTATCACTCCCAGCCGTGGTTAAAGGGTTTATGATTTGGTTAGAGAAAGAGTTTGTCAGAGGGCAAATTCTTCCCTTGCCCCTTCAACCCAAATACAGTTTTCCCCCCCATTCCCCATTTAATTGTCTTCCTCACAGCTGCTAAGCTTATGTCACTTTAGCGCTCTGATAATTGCTTTAAACTACATTGAAGGAAAACACATGTAGCGTGTCTGAATAGCAACTAGGCTGCCTAACAGCGGCTGCAGTAGAGTAGACGAACATTATGGCACTAACGGGGCAGAGGGGAATAAAGGGCTTTAGCACCAAGTATACCGACATCTTAGTAAATCATGTACAGTGAGGTGTGGAGTTTGAAGAAAGCTGTAACCACACACTTAAGGCTGGAGTGGTTCCCCTTCGCTGAAGGAGACTTTGTTCATTTAGATTCAGTGGCCCTGAGCTGAACCAAGGGTGGCTCTTGACCTTAACCATCACAACATAAGTTGTGTGTCAAAACACAGTGACTGAGCAGTGAGCACACCATCTTTTAGTACAGTGATTTAAGATTTTTGAGCCACAACCCCCCCCCCCACCCCAATACAACGTTGTTAACTTAATATCATAAAATATTAGCATAAAATGTATAAAACAACCACAAACATTATTTAAAAAAACAAATACACATTTTACTATAGACCATAACAATCAAATGTTTTTCAAAATTTTGCGACCCCCAAAAACCATCTCTGACCCCCCCCACTTTGACAACCACCATCTTAGTACACTCAACTCAAAGCAAACACAACACTGATAACCTCCTTGAAATCCCTGGGAACAAAGCAGGGGGTGGACAGTTAAATTACTATTTTTTATACTACTAATGTAGTGAATGAATAAGTCAACCCTTACGCATTACATGAGGATTAAGTAATGACTTATTTGGGATCTCATGAAGCCATAAAGATAGTCAGTAAAAGAAAAAAATAGGTTGAGAACCCCTGGTCTAGCATCCGCTCACAGCCAAGGCCAAACAGGGGCAGTTCGGCCTCTTACGGCTGGTCGTCTACTTAAGTGTTCCAACAGACACACACACAAGCTTTGTGCTACTGTCCAGAAGCCTGAGGATGTTGAGGATGATTCGAGTAGCAGCGGCTACTGGGATGGCGTGTGGTGAGCCTAGTGTGGTCTGTTAAGGGGCCAAGGTCACCTTTTTTACAATCTGATGGAACTGTAACTCACGGAGCGTCAGAAAGGGTCTGCATGCTGGACTCCAGGCCCGAAGCCATTTGTGCACACGACAAGATCAGACCAAAGCAAAATACCAGGTCATGACCAAAGGGGCATACCATGGTATAATTTATAGACCTTTCCACATCGTCGGAAAAACTTCAAAAAAGGAACCGACGAGAAACCAATCCACTTTGACCAAGGTTTATCAGATAAACAGCCCTTTTTGTCCAGGATCAGATCCCACCAGATATCGCCACAGAAACATTTCCTGAGTATACACAAAGGACATTGCTGAGCTGGTGGCGTGCTAATTACAAGCGCTGGCACATGTGACAAAACTGTTAAACACAGAGTAAAAAATTTGTACATCCATTGGGCTTTTAGTGTGTCACACGTGAGGTTTATAGTTTTTATGTAATTCTACACCTGTGTGGGAGTTATTGGCCTACACAAACATGCCTACACTGTTTGAGTACAGTTAAAAGAGGATTGGGTATTGGCATGTATATTTAACGGATATAGTATTTTTAACTTCTTAACTACCAGTGTCTTAGTGTCATAGAAGGTGTTAAAGCCAGTGACTCTTGAAACAAAACTACCAACCATGTTATTTGACCGCAAAAGGGGGTTTCACCACTACACAAAAATCAACATAAGCTGAGGTTTTAGGTTCTGTGTTCTGATACTAAATTGCAGTCTGCCCCCATTCCTAAAACACACAGACCCTTGTAATTCCCAGGCCCGTGCTGACCCCAAAAACCTCATGAAGGTTTCGTTTAACTGCCGGCGGTTCACACCTCTCCACAATGTCCACCTCAGGGGGGGGGGGGGGTCACACCGTTCACGCCTTTGGATAGAGAGGCTGTTGTATTGAACGTAATAGTGGGGGGTTATCCACACAATCACTCCCAAACACAGCAGCTGTTAGACCACTTTATCAGCACCACTCACACACACGCGCACAGTCAATGTATGGACACTCACATGCCCATTTTTGCATTTTTAATCTACTATTGGAATTTTTTGAATTTCAGCCACCGGAATGCCTCAGTTCACACACAGTTGCGTCATCCGATTCATGACATGTAAAGGGTGACCAGTATCAAATAAACAAAGGAATGACTCATTTTGTGACCCAGAGGTTGAAACAAGCCATGTGTGGATGGTAGCCAGAGACTACGTCAATCTGTGTGTGCGTCAGGGCTACCCTGAACAATGACGCCATGTCCTAAGGGCATGCCCAATCATCGACAACAGCCTTAACACTGAATCCATGGGCCCTTTAATGCCTTTGTCACCCTACACACTGACATATTTTTCCACTGAAACACACTCAGACTCCTTGTATAAACCTCCAATTACCTAGAGGCCAGTAAAAGCTAGACTGGCAGTTAAGGTTAGAGACAGCGTGCTGTGTAGCCCGTGTCACCAGACATAAGTCTTAACTCAAAGGACCTTTACAAAAACTGGCTGTGTGAGAACCAGAATTTGCCTATGTATCATAGTTTGGAGTTCTACAAAAAATAATAAATAAACTACAAAAGATGAAATTTTCTTGTAGAAAAGAAACAACTAAGACACCAGGAAAGTTTGTCAAATGGAAAAAAGTTAATCATTTCTGCTGTTATACAAAAGGCCCCATTGTCTGCCAGGCATGCTGGGTGGCAATTGCTGAGAACTGTTGTGAGAAGAATAGACGGGCAGCCCAAATATACAAGCATCCGGTTTTGCAACTAAGCCCAAATTTAAGTGCATACAGAAACAGCAGTAACAACAATGATAGAGCTCAGGCTGGTGGACTGTGTCCATGCTGTAGACACAGGGAAAACATTTCTGTATCTTTAAACAAAAGTCTAAATATTAGCTCAACTGAAACCCTGTTTGAGATGGTAAACTCCAGGAAAGTGACCAACGCGGACCGGATGACCTCAGTGTGCACTCGTCACGGCTAAACCATCCGTGAGCTAGCGCAGTTCAGCGACACCCCACACATGTTGTAGGGACGGGCGGAATGGAACACATTAGTGTCTCCATCATCAACTGCTGAAGGGCCTCCATTACAGATAGACATTGCTATTTCATGAGAACCTATTCTCACAGTAGTGTTAGTGGCGGACACACAAGAAGGAAGTGTCCGTCACTAAAAGAACGAAACGCCGTTAAATGAAACACCACACTTTGCTATCTCCGATCTAGAACAAAGATTATCCATCAACCGTTTTGTTGTTGCTGCCACTGTGGTCGCCTTTTTTTTTTATGACTTGTGGTTGCAGATCAGCACCAGGAGCCTAGTGATTGCAGACTCCAGAGACAAGGTCTTTCACTATTTACAGCCCTCGACCTCTGACCCTCCCTCTATCTTAGCTAGATGCACTCCTCCCTGATCTCTGCCCGGCACCACGGCAAGTTTAACATGAGTGATTTGCTGTTGTTTGATTATAAAGTGAGAGAGCAGAGGCTATTCTTTCAGATGTCCAGTGACGGATGTGGACCAGGGCTGAGGAGACACTGGGATTCATGCACAGCTGCCAGTTTGGGCTGCACAAAGAAGGCACACACACACGCTTACAAATGACCACAGGGGACCATATATCCTCTCTACTTTCCCCGTGTACGTCTGACAGGGAATGTCATACACATCCTCAGGCCTTCCTTCTGCGGTGGTCTGCCTGCTGGCGCCCAGGTTTAGGCTAAAGCCAGGGGGCCAACGCTCCCTTTGTCATGGATTAGCATAGGTGAAAGTGAGTCTTTGTTTCTACAGGTGTGACAATGAAACACAATGTTGACGAGCCTGTCATCAGCAATCATTGAACGTTTGCAGAAGTGCAGCGTAGGAACTATTCATTGTCTGTTGTTTTTTTTAATAAAAGAAAAACAGATACATAAAGCTATGCCTTATTTCATATCGAGAAGAGAAATTACTTCCCCGGCTACCTCAAGCTGACCTCCCACTACCCCCCCCCCCCCCACACACACACACACACACACACACACACACATACGTCAGTGAGGCCCAAATTGCGAACAACAGATAAGAGTACGACACATTTCGCTTCGCATATCGCTTTCCTGTTCGTCAGAATAGTTTTAGTTTCAGATGCTACGGGTGAGAAAAGTGTGGGACAGCCTTGCGTCGCCTTGTTTAGGGGCATCCACAGGCAAATGACAGAGGAAATGGTGTGTGAGAAGGCAATGCTTTAAAATAATCCCTGTGCTCCATATACAAGCCATTGTCTCCCTCTCTCTGTTCCTCCCGGGCGTCCCCCCACAACCGCGCAGTCTCGCCGGGTGAAACTTCAAATGAAGTCATCACTTAGACGACTGCTACCCCCAGCTCGTGCTGGAGAGCGCAAGAAGGGCTAGACAGTGGGGGGATGGAAACATTAACAAACCCTGCAAAATGATGTCAGCATACGAGGAGGTAAGGAGGGGAGACATTAAGATGAGTTGACTCATAGAGCTTTCCTCAAGTCGCAAGCAGCGGAGAAAATACAACCCAATGGCTGCTATAGTAGAGGGAAATAAACAGCAGGAGAAGGAGAGACAGGGGGACATTCTCCCATGTCTGAGTGTCTGCTGCCAAGGGAAGTGGGGAGGAGAAACACAGAGAGAAACTAGAGCTGCCGGCGGCCCACTCGGCACAAAGCCCCTTTCCTAAATCCCACTGCTCTGCCTGAGCTCAACCACAGGACAATGCAGTGCTGGTGCCGCTGATGCTCAGCACAGGCGCTCTCAGACGGGAAGGCCCACCAGGCTAAACCTGGTCCAGTGATCGCTGAAAACACAGGGCAGGCAGATCTCCATGCAGAGGGAGACATGAAGACTGACCTGATCCCCTAATAGCAAAAGCACACAGCTGATTTAAATTAACTGTTCTTTTGCAACAGATACAAGAACCAATTATTACCATCTACTGGACAGGATACTACTTGTTTTGCATTGGTGTGTTAGTATAGCCTCTTCCGTTCTAGCTGATCATATCCTGTATATCTGACCACAAACCTACCCATAACAAGTAAGACATGAGCCTGGGTATGTGCTAGTCTCAGCGGGGGTCTGTTATGGGGCAAGCGCATGCCAGAATGCTGAGATAGTCCCAGCATGTTTGGGACACATACAGAGAGATTATACCCACTGTGCCAAGCAGTGTCAGAATCAGCAGGAGCGCTTCAAACCAGTCTCTAAAGGTTGCATTTAACAGGCTTATTTGGGCTTTCAAACTATAGAGACGTTTAAACGGACGGTTTAATGCAATTTCAAATGAAGGCAATTGGATTAGGATGTGAGGGTGTTCTTTTAAAAAGAAACAAACTATTGCGTTTATTACATTTCCTTGCCATAAAATGACTCCTGTCTTTGTGGTATTCCCATTGTCTAAATCATAAAAATATGATGTAGTTAAAATGTCGTGGCTTCATGTCGGGGCGCTTGTGGTAAGCCTGAAGAAAATAGTCAATGATGAGATGGTTCCAAGGAACATCTCAGGAATGAATGAAACCAAATGAACCTAGTAGATAAATGTAAAGCTAAATGTGGGACAGTAAAACTCCACAATGGATAGGGGTAAATATTTGGTAATGTAGTTTTTGTAAAACATATTTGGAGTAAACGGGGCATATTAGTGTCCGAATCAAATTATGAACAAAATTGCTCCTCAAAAGGTTCCTGCACTCCAGCCCTGGTGATGTAGGCTATTTCAGACCTGCTGCTGAAATCTACCGAGTTAAACTTTATTTGCCAACCCATGTTCGCAACAACTTGCAAAACAGATTTCACGGGGAGTAAGAAACTTACCTAGCAGAATGGGCCAAGTAAAACTCCACAGCATATCCGAAGTAGCTCCCGGTAGGTCCACTGTATACAGTGGGGTTCTCCACGTCCAAGTTGAACGCCTCGCAAAAAGGCTGAGAAACTGTGAGGAAAGCCGCGATACTACAAAGAAATATGCGCGGAAAAGTGTTGCTTGATCCCGGCGTCTTGCCACGAAAATTCTTGAGCCCCATTGTTTTCCAATAAATTAATCCACTAAAGTTTGTGTTGTATTTCAAAATTGTCCAGTCTTTAGCGCTCTGACATCCACAGAAGAACCCACGAAACAGTGGTTGAGGCTGGCTAACTATACATCCCTGTTACTAACTGGGCAGTATCTCATAAATGCTCCGTCAGCGTCCTCTCTCTCTTTCTCTCTCTCTCTTTCTCTCTCTCTCTGCGCTTTCTCTGCTCACCTAATTGACGGCACGAAAAGCAGGGAGTTCCTAGACTCACGACAACTTTTGGAGAGGTGGGGCTTGTGATTCACAAAACTTCTCGAGAACACTCTTCCCAGCAGCAATGTGAGAATGCAGAGGTTTATAATTTGATTAAGATTTTCACCCAACCACCCGCACCACGTTGTCCTAACCCTTTCGTTACTGAGTTCAAAGCGCTTATCTATGGTGTTAGTAAGATTATTAACAGCACGGACAATGGATCCTCACTTCTCTGTTGATTTCTATCTCACAATTATCCTGACCCTTGCAGTTTGCTGTGGGACAAGCCCGCCTGGCAGATCAACAGTTATGGGTATAATTTACATGCCTCGTTGTCCAGCGGTTTAACTGGCTATTCGATTTTTATCATTCGAGTTAAGACCATTCTATACCTCTCCCACCCCTTGTTGTCCCTCTCTATATGGAGGCATTAATACCACATAATTCATTTTTATAAGATGCTTTACGTTATGTGCTATGTAGTGCTACTGTATCCACTTACAAAGTGAAAACATATTTAGTGAATTGTATTTAGTTATGCGTTTGCTGACAATTACTTTTTTATTTTGTTTTTATACGTATTCTTTGTATTTGTTTTAGTTGTGCGTGTTATGTGGTTGTGTAATCAAATACTGTTTGTGGATAGGTAGGTACTTGAATAAATTTGATTCTGATACTGACTTTGCAAGTCACTTCGGCAACAAGCATTGTTACTTGTTTTAACTACTGTGTCATAATATTGAAACTGCTCAATTACGATATAACTCTTCTATGATATGATATATCGGTAACATTAAATGTATGGCACAGCGTGAGACCAGCTCAATGTGGGATCCATATGTGTTCCTGCTAATTACTGTGTTGATATAATTTGGGAATATGATGTTCTTGACGCTCTTGGGGGTGTGGAAAGATTTCGAAGTTTTGCTTCTGTGTCTCACGAGACCAATGCACTTGGAAGGTGGTTAGGCAGTGAAATGCGACTACTCGCTAAAGTGAGACCTTTAATAAAGCTGGAATTAGTGACTGTTGGTTTAGCTAAATCTCTTGAAACCGTGTGGGGAGTGAACGCTGGGTCCAAACTTGGCAATGTGGTAGTCGCACCATAGGACCACTCTGTCATATTTATAGGTTAGCAGTGAGGGGGTGACAGTCGTACTGATGGGAGCAGTCCAGTGTCAGTGTCTGGGAGCCGGTTCACAGCTGTTGGTGGCAACGTGATGGTTCAGAGCTCTAATCCCGGAAAGCTCTCGTTCTCCCCCCCCCCTGTTTTTAGGGACCATGTAATGTGTGATTTCTGACAAACGAAAACCCAGAGTTAGGGAGTTCCCACCATCAAAAGATAGATCACGTCTCATTTGAAGCGATTTGGGAGTCAAACCTTCCCCCACTGGGAAAGTGATCTGGCTTTCAGAGAAACCCTCTGCCTCTTTACTTATGGTCCATCCACCTGCCACAAAAAACCGTCATAAATTAGAAATATGCACTCATGAAGTCATTTTAATATGTGCTTAGATGGTTGCTGTTCTCTAGCTGGGTAGGCAGGCTGCTGACCTCATGTTTGAGGTCAGCCAGATGAGGCAAGTAAAATACTTTGGATATAGATAAGATTGGTATGGGCTCTATGGGTGCCTGTTTGTATTGCACAGCACTGTTTGTTGAATTATCTAACAAACCTAACAGGGATAAGAAACCTCAACTGTTGACCTTCAAGGCAAGAAATCACAGGAATTGTCAAAGTGGTCATTGGGTGGTCAATATAGAATTCATTGTGTATTAATTCATACATGAAGCGAGAGCCTACTCCGTTTTTGCTGATTATTTATTATTTGAGGCTGTATTACTGAACATACACAAGATTTGTGTTTAGGGGAATATTCCAGCCCCTCTGCTTTAACTTGGCAACTACGGTAACAGATTTAGAGTTCAGCAAAACATGTATAGTAAATGTCACAGTATTCCAGCTGTCGCAGCTGACAAACTTTAATAAAAATAGATCTGAGACACTTTTGCACAAGCTAGCATAAAGGTACACACACATGCGCATGCATACACATTCGTAGGCCTGCACACACACACATACACATAATTTCACGTGACTGAACATATGTCTTTCCAAATACGAGGGCACCTTATAAATAGAGCTATCACAAGGCCAGTGACCACCATTATATTTTTACATATCAAAGCTGATAAGACTCTGTACTTTCAAACAACTGCATAATTTGTCTTCAATTAAATATTTGTGAATCAATCTGATGATTTTGTCAGTCCTTTCATTTATCTAGCTCTACAAATATCAATTTTCTAATATCCATCACTTTTTAACATTCCCATTTGAGTAAGCTAGAGGCTTCATTTAACAATCAATAAATCAATCTCTACCATTCAGAATGTCTTTAATCCTCCCGGACCCCTCACAACCCGCCCTCCCACCCTCCTCTCATTTTTCAACACAGACAGTTGGTTGACAGTGATGGACTTCATGGAGGCGTGTTACAGAGCCATGCTGATGAAGACTGCCATTAGGGACTTTTAAGTCCCACAATAAACGCCATTTTATCACTCAGGAACAGACCACAACAGCAAATAAAGGCGAAACAGGCAGCAGTGGTTTGTCAACACACAATACAGGCCAGCCACAACAATCAAATGAGGGATTGTTTGTTCCTTTGACAGTTGGCAAATCACTGTTTATATCCATAATACACTATAATCCATCCATAATACACCATAATAAATTATCAAAAGTCAAACATATAAAAATAGTAAAATGTGCAATAGAAAATTAAATGCATAATTTATTTTCCGTTCTTTAATAGACATTTTAAATGCACATCATTTTTTCATGTTATTATTATTAAAACAGCTACATTTCTCACTGGAATAAAGACTTAAAAAAAACTCACTGAGGAGGAAAATTAGGACTAAATGAACCTTGACTGAGAAAGGATCTAAATGACCATTTAGTACTTAATGGTATAAGTCTCTGAGGAGAACAGGACTACTGTCTTAAGGCTTTAAAGGCAGAACATAGTCTTGATCTAAACCTTATATGTTTCTCCAAATACCTCCTCCTTTCTGTCGCTTGATCTGTCTCTCCTCAATAATGTCTTGGAGCGATACACATCTAACAGACAGGAAATTCCTCCAATGTAAGGCCTGTCTGGGTTTCCTGCTCTACTATTCTCCCTCCCTCTCTCTCTCTCTCTCTCTCCTTCTCTCTCTCCCTCCCTCTCTCCCTTATACACACATGCACATAATAATGGATAATGGGACATTGTTCATGAAAAAGGACAGGAGTTTGGAGTGCTGTTGACTGGCCCGGCCCGTCTGAGACATTTCATACTGGACATCAGATTTCTCATGAAGAAGTGGAACTCCAGAGCTGTCCGGTGTTTCTCGCACTAGCGCTTAGCAACCAGCTCAGCAACGGGTGAATCATACGATTGTTTTTGACAGGCAAATCATTACACTGCCTCCTTACAAGGCAAACATCTCCCACCCTTCTCCTGCCACACAAACACATTTATAGAGCGGTTTATTCCACGTAACTTTGCCTATCTCTCAGTACGTGAGCTCGTAGCTTGAGCGCAGACAACGTGTGCGGGAAGGACGATGCTCCAGTGTCCATTCTTTTGCCGGCTTGTTAAAACAACCACAAAACATCTGAAAATGAGCAGTTGTGTTTTATATACATCCGCTAATGGGTCTCAGGGTGCGGAGCAGTAATGCTGCAGCACGCGAGCCTGCTGGGTAGGTGGGGGGAGGGACGGGGGGGTGGGGGTACCCCGCCGTGAGCTCCCTGAGGTACATTCCACAGTCCATAACACACACAAGTGTCCCCCAACGCCGTCCTGATGGCTTTTACTACCTACAGTATACGTACTATGGTGGTAGGTTCACACAGGGTCTGGCCTCTGGTTCCTTGCACCTAATTCTACATGTTTGCATAAAATGTGCTGAGAGATCAATGAGATCAATGAGAATGCTGACAAACACTGGAACCTCAGAAGAAGAGGTCAGAACTTGACATAATTCAAACACAAATAAACAGGAATGGCCCCCCCGCCCCCTACCTCACGGCCCCCGTCAGGGGTCTTCTTATTGGGGTGGGGGCGTGCCGCGAGAACAGTGCGAGGCCTTGGGCGCGGAGGAATGCAAGCTGTAAAGTGTGGATGTCTGGGGGTACAGTGGGAGAGGGCAGTGAATCAGTGTGACCGCTGGAGAGCCTAAGGGTATTGTTACATTCTCACAACAAACACACATACACGCACACACTGTTGTGTTATATTCCCACACCCACTCTCTTGTGCAATGCATGTTTGACACAACGCATATGGGAACACACACAAAAAAAGGATCCTTTTTAAGGATTATATTAATATAGATAAATCCTGTTTTAGCACATTCATATAAACATAACCATCATCTTAATAGACTTATGTTATGCCGCATGGAAAGAAGCTATTTCTTCTACCATAACACAGAACTGTGCCATATTATTTTACTACTAGTACTACAAGCTTTAAGGGACACTTCTCGATTTGTGTTTGGAATTCCCCTTACAGTTAAAGCCATCATTGCAAGACCCATCACATATCTGACCCTAGCTTGATATATTGTCTTTTGGTTCCTGGCCAAATTGATTAA
This sequence comes from Percopsis transmontana, assembly GCA_025447815.1. Classification (NCBI taxonomy): domain Eukaryota; kingdom Metazoa; phylum Chordata; class Actinopteri; order Percopsiformes; family Percopsidae; genus Percopsis; species Percopsis transmontana. The sequence goes on along the minus strand of JAOEHI010051631.1, from coordinate 3,689 downwards.
AAATACCGAACTGTTTGGCATATATATTTCAGTTGAGAGAGGGCCATGGTCCAACATTCTGTATACATATTAAAATAAACAATACCAAGGGGTGGTGAGTCACAATGCCTGCCGTTAGAATGTCACACCTCCTGCCTATTCTGAAATCTCGCATCCTCCTCCTTATAAGTCAATGTTGATGCTAATGCTGTCCAGACCACAAAGGTGTCATGCAGCCCCTTGCAGCCTTATATAGAAGCCATTTGTGGTTTACTGCGTGATGAGTGCATCAGAATATCAGCCAGGAAGGAGAGGGGTTCTTGGGGATTCTGTCATCCCCTCTCATGAATGTAAGAGTCACAGGAACAGCCCCCCCTTCCCACACACACACACACAGTGATTTGGAGAAAAAGTCTAAATAGTCGAGAAAGTAGAAAAATGACTCATACGAGGGTCCCTTGGTCTGGCGACACATGATGAAGGGGTCTTGGGAATGATGGCGCATTAATATATGTTTGTTTGGGGCGGGCTCTGGGAGAAAGTTCTAGAAGGCAGCCGTTTGTAAAACCCTGTCCTCGTACCGCATAGAGTTACTTCCCAAACAAACCGAAGCATGGTCGCAAGCAAACAGTATGGAGGGGATGAAGTGTCTGCCCTAATTAAAGGGTGCAGGGTCAGGCGAATTGTTATGGTTGAACTGCAGGTTTTGTCCTCCACTTGAAATCAGACACATCCGGATCACTAATGACACGCAATGTGACGTCGATATTCCATCAGAGAGCTCACGAAACGTCGACACCTGCTGTTAGGGCTGAACGCAAGCTAAGATATACCTGGTACTTTCAACAAAATGAGAATCCGGTTAGACGTGTTTTAGCACAGTGGAAAATGTTTTAGCGGGCTTTAGCTTTTGGAAAATTTAATAGTAAATCTGCAACAGATTTTTAAGACTGATCTGTTGGCTGGAAATGCTTAATTCAAACAGCCTGTTCTGGAGTAAAAATAGCTTATTGGTCTTGCATTTTATTTCACTCTGGAACGCCAGGTTTATTGCACACTCAAGTCACAAGTAGACACTAGAAATCCTTTCACCTATGCATAACCCTAAGGTTTTAGATTCATTGGGGAACCTTTAAGAGTTTTATAAAGTTGGTTGGACAGGGCCTTGCATTGCAATTTGTTACTCTACATTTCCACTCTCAAAAAATCCCGGTCTTCCTGCTTTTGTGTTCTGGAATGTTGTATGTTAGTGTTGCTAATGTACCAGGACGCGCTCATTTTACATCAGACTTCCCATCTCTCGTCGCTGAGATAAACGCGTTGATATGCCAGCAACAAAGCAATGCGGATTTGAGTGTTTGCTCTTGGGCTGTACAATGGATGTTCCAGGATCTTTCATTATGTGTGATGGAAAAGCGAGATAATAATCGTCTTTTATTGCTTTAAGCTTCTGGTTTTGCAATAAATGCATGAATTTTCTCGTTTTTTTCTTTTCTCTGGCCACGTGATTTCGAGAGGCATGACAACTGGCCCTTGTAATGAACTCTTAATGTAGCGCAGCTAAAGGGCTAATAATGAAGGACCACCTGCACAGTCGAACAGCTGTGGTGGTGCTCCTGTGGGGAAAATGACAAAATATACACATTTGACCAATTAGACTTCAGCTCGTCTTTCACTAACAATAAAACAGTGGAACACAGAGCTGAACTATTTGACAAGGAGCTTAAGAAATCAAATAAAAATGTTACTTTAAATTGGGGTGTATGTTTGACATATTCATAAAACTATATAGTCCACTTCATTACTACTGTTTAGTGTTGTGTTTTTCCTTCAGTAAAAGCCACAAAAAAATACAAACAACCCCTAAAAAGAGAAAATAACACCATCAATTATAAATAAAGACTGGATATGTTTAGTTCAGTTAAGCATCTTTTCTTCTCATTCAAGAAGTAATGCAGGCATGTCCAACGCTGATTCATTCTCCCCATTTAGCGGCACACTGGGGGTCTTAATGTCTCACTGCTAGCCTAGGAGGAATTGACCATTCAAGGCTATATCACATAAAGCCTGTTGAGTATAAACACCATTACTTATCGTTTGTACTAAACTGCTGATTCACTGTCTGAGATGGAGTGGCCTCGAAACAGACTGTGGAGTTGATGCCTTGTGACTCAAGCTTCCTCTGACTTGGATTCTAAATAAGGCAGTGTATTTCAGCGTTTATCGGCGCCCTTCCCCGTCACTAGCACTCGCTGTTCCTGCAAGCCCCCTGCTCATGACCTGGCACACGTACAGATGCAGAAAGGCTGAAGTGGAGCCTCTGTTCTAGCTCTCCGGATGCCTCGCACATGACAAGCGAAGAACTCTCGAGGCGGAGAGAGAGGAGAAGAGAGGAGAGGAGAGGAAAGGACCTCAGAGGAGGTCCTGGAGGTCTCTTGGAAACATTTGCGTCACAAAATTATCATTATGAATCATGTGATTCAAATCCCAAAGTCCCAAATTGCATACACACTACAACATTTGCCTCCCTCTCCCTTTTCCAAGATCAACACCCTAGTTGTTCCTTGTTTGTGTTCAAACATTTTCCTTTTCCTAGCTTTCTGTGCTACTACTTGTTTTTGCAGTGTTTGGAGTTCGGTCTTTGTTTCTCTTTCTATCTTCTTGTCTCAATGTGTGGGTGAGTGCGTCTGTGCTTGCTTTCGTCCGTCAAGCCAGATCAATAACGTAAAGAGTCTTATCTGCTACACAACATTGGGCTCGATTCCAAGGAATGACCTCACAGAAGTGCTATGCTGTATACGCTGTTATCAAACTGTAATGCTCATCTCGCCAGCGGACAGCTGAAGATAGAGAGCAACGCTGCCCTGTCACTTGTGGGTCTGACATTTGAGCAGGCGGCCTGTGTGCTATTTTCTCCTTTCTCTCTCTCTCTTTTCTACTTCACACCTCCCGCCCCCGTCCCCCTCAATGGTTCCCACTGGAATTGGCATGACAAACCTCGCTTCTTACGCACCACGCGTCTGGTTTCTATTAGCAGATTTGGCACAGGCATCTGCGAGTGTTCTGCCTAGGTATAGAAGCTGTCACGGCCGAGATTTCCCTTTTACAATGTAGCCCCCCCACCCCTCTTTCTCACCCATAAACATTCGCACACACACATATATAGACACATATAGTATACTAATGCCTCCCCGCCCACAACCGTCCCACTCTCACTGCAGGGGGGACTGGGGGAACGGCACGGAATATTTGAGTCCCCACATTAACTTGTGTGCGTATGTGTGTGTGTGTGTTAACACTTTGGTTTCCATGGGTAACAAGTAGGAGTGGACTCTCTGAGGAAGCAGACGTCATGGGCGCGCCGTGTACGGACCCGGCACCGACTCACCACATTTTTGACCTGAGAAGAAAACGTCTAGAGAGAACCTCCTCGTTGTCTTGTAAGAAAACCATCTGGTGTGGACCAATGCTGGTGACCTCAGTGAGGCTAGATGAATGGAAGTAGGACGGGTGTCATGGGAGGGCGGCTAATAGTATTAGCTGGGACTCGGAGCGGTGAGAAAAACGGTGATTTTTAAACAAGCACTGTACTTTACAGCAACACACACACACACATACACACACACACACACATATATATATTTACACACACACACACACGGGATTGGATTGCAACAGAGCAAGGGACAATGGTGGAACTGCACCCTAAC
>JAOEHI010051630.1:0-18260 GCA_025447815.1 Percopsis transmontana | reverse complement strand
ATATATATGTCTATACTATATTATACAGTTTACCCTTTACACTACCTCCTCTAGGAGTACTGAGTCCTTTCAGTACAGGTAACTCCCTTAAAAATAGAGTAGCCATTACTGTATTACATTGCTGGATATAGTACCGTTTCATCCTTCGCAAAATAATCCTCAGTTCCCCAAATTTAAGCAATATGTGGACTTTGAAACCAGAGGAGGAAACACATGGTGTATACAAACATCCCTCAGGTATATAAAGCGACCCCCCTCCCTCAACTCTGTCAATCTGACCACGTAATTGAAAAAGGCCCAGGAGAGACTACTTTCTGAGGAAACTGAAATACTACAGTATGTTCTGATTTACTGCACATCAATCTGGTATGGTGGTTGTACTGTTGGGGAAATAGGCCCTGCAAAGGATAGTGAGGGTAGCTGAGGGATCATTGGAGTCTCCCTACCTCCTGTCGAGGATCTTTTTAAGAGCCGGTGCCGTAAAAGGGCGGAGATCATTGTTAAAGACCCCTCCCCCCTGCTCCATGAACATTTCCAATTGCTGCAGGCAAGTTGTACAGGAGCATCAAAACCAGGACGACAAGACTATTAAACAGTTTTATTCCACAGGCTGTGAGGCTGCTAAACTCATGATTGATTCTATAAAATAAGATTAAAAGTTGCCTTTTAATCCCACAGCCACCTAGACACCACGCTATCTCATTTTACCGGTACTACTTTTGTATGCCTGTTAAATGACAATAAATCTTAAATCTTTTAAACTTATTAGGACGCATCCTGGTGGTTCTCCCCCTCCCTGGTTGTACAGACATATACTGTAAGTGGACCAGTTAAACGCATTTGAGTATGTTTTTAAACACTACAGAATTCTAATGCCTTGTGTATATCTGTCTTAATCTCTGCCGAGTCATGTGCACGTTTTCTATTGTGTGACCGGCAGTTGGCTGCTGTTTTGCCTATGTTCTTTTGTTTTAATTTCTTTCAAGTAACGCTCTGATTGGTTATTGTATCCTGCACTTATCACTGCGTTAATGTAAACAGGCTAATGGCTATTCAGCTGGGTATTCTGTGGAGAGCTGTGTGTGGAAGTGTGTGCGTGGTTTAGCCCTGTCTGTTTGTGGGAGGGAACATTTGGCGGTGTGGTTCACAGGACTTGGGGATTGGGAACAGGTGTGGGCCAATTATTAATCACCTGTCTCCCACAGAAAAGGAGGAGAGAACTGACAGCTCGGGGGACACCAGTGAGCTAGGAGGCTGGTGGCACGAAGACACAGGAGGACAAACTGTTTAAGCCTGTGTTATTTTATCACCAGGCAGTAGTAAGACCTGTGTATGTATGTATGTATGTATGTGTGCATGCGCCGAAATCCTACCGATTGCGTTAAAGTGGTGCAAAGCACGACTGAAACAGTCAAAAATATGTTTGTTACCGAATGACACTTTATGACAACAGTCATAAACATTCATAAAGACCCCTTCATGTTCATGACAGTTGTCATGGCATGATTATGACGGTGTCCCTTCAAATAAAGTGTTACCCTTTGTGGTTTTATGTACCAGACGGCTAATCCCTCCTTCGTGAAAGTCTCACAAGTCAGATTTATTGACTGATTAACTGAACTGATCAAATTGTACTTGATTGATCAAATATAATAACCCCTATCTGCTCCATGTAATAGAACAATGTAATTGTAAGTCGCTTTGGATAAAAGCATCTGCTAAATGCTGTAACTTTAATCTGGAAGGACCCAGATGAACATGGCCGTACTCTGGCCGTTACATCACCATATAGGTTTAGCCTACAAAAGTAGAAGTCTGGTGGTTTGCAGGGTGGCCTGGGATGGAGTCCAATTACCAGCCTTAGTTATTGTTTCAGTCTACCCCTGACCACAGTTGAACATAAGCTGTAATATGGTTCTGTGTGAGGAATTATTAATTAATAAATTAATATTGTCAAAAGTTAAATAGGGGTCGTTTCACTACAGACTTGAGGCTCCAAACTTGTTATATACTATTTGTAATGTGTTATCTAGGAAATTAAGCACAGAAATGTCAGTGTCACATTTCACAGTGATATCAAAAGTGTGCCAAGTCATAGTGAAGCTTTTCTTGTTGTGAAATAAAGACCATAAGATGCAAACTCACTATTTATTATTTAGTGTAAAGGTCAGGTTTTGATGCAGGGTGTGAAACAACCTGTTGAGCAAATGCAGGACTATCGGAGAAGAAACTACACATCAAACTACACCCTAAACGCATCATTACCTCAACCACACTTTGATCCACACTTTGAATATTGTGATACTTAATCTGCCACTGTTTGTGGATTTGTGTACGTCCAGTCATATATATATATGAATAATATTTATAATGGATATAAATGGGTAATGAGCTACTATTTTCACATTGGAAATTATTTCCAGTGTTGCATGGAGTATTTCTTTCTAAATTATATTTTCTGTTCCATGTTGAATATTACCATCCTGTTGGCCATCTTGAACATATAGATTACATATTTGCTTATTACATATTTGCTTTTCCTTCTTAATTTCAATAGTCAATGCCGTGCTAAACTACATTACAAAACTCTTAAAATAAGAAAATTTGAAATCAAACTGCTTTATATGAATGTCAGCCTGTTAATATCTACAGTATGTGCATGTCTGACATTCCTAGTGTATATATGCTTGCCTGCCTGGCCAGTTAAAGGCAATCTCTGTCTTATACTGCTGTTGTCAAACTATGCATATTAACTCTTCAATAATTAGATAGAAATAAATAGAATACCATCCATGTAGAGTGACCTATGCTGGCTCTTATGCCTTGCTGCATTTTCAGCAACACAATTTTTTCCTCTCAGTCTATGTCGGAAGCAAGTCTGTGTAAATCCTACTTATTGAGAGGGATAAATGTCACTGAGATTAGGGAAAGTCATTCGAAAAGAGAAATGGGGGCAAATCTGACTTTATCTCTGCTCTATTATGGCCACCTGAATGCCATGGTATTTGTTTGCCACAAATGTTAATTTATGCCCTTGCTATATCCTGATAGGTATGTGTATGTGTGTGTGGGGACCGTATCCACATACATACAGATACAGTCTGTATGTACGGGGATACAGGCCCCAAAGAAATACAGTATATGAACACACATATGCACTCATGTAAACATGCACAGATTCCCACATAGTAAAACAGACATGCATGCTAAAACAGTTGCATCTTAATTTCTCTACAGACACAACAGCAAAGCCTCATTAAATTGCTGTTATTCTTCTCTCCATTCAGACAGATAAATGCTCTTTACCCATCTCTCCTATCAGCCAGCATGAGATTACCTGTGGCTATGATTTTTTAGTAGTTAGACCTAAACCCCACCACAGCTATAATAGAGTCCTAAAGGCCAAAGTTTAGTACAAATCATGAGGCTTGGCTTAATGCTGACATGGACGAGCGCTGGGGATCTTCAAAGCCCTACACTTTCTCCTCTTGCGGACACATCTCAGCACACAAGCTCAACACATGCACACTACCACTGTATTTTGATACCCCCCCCTGGCCTACAGAGCACACTCTGTGTCAGAATTAACACAACATCAGATCACATACATTTATAAAGGTCTACATACAGAAACATATAAGAATATTGACTCAGACAATAATTCAAGTCACAGTCATCTCTCACAGTAGACTAAGTTATTTTGTAGCAAACGGCATTGTACCACATTAGATGGGCTGCAGGCATTCTACCACAATAATCGGGCTCTGTAGTGTAGTGCCTACATACTTGTAGTAACGTTGCGTGATGAGCGAGAGTAAGCGTGAGCCAGCGAAACACACACAAGCGGAATTACGGGTGAAACGCAATTAAGCGCACACACAGGGCCAAAACAAGCCAAAACAATGACCAACAGCACATTGTGCTGTTGGTTCAACTTAAATAGTCCATTAATCAGACCCCTAAGGAGGCGCACCTGTAGGTCAAAGCGCATGGCCCTATGCGCGCCGATCGTGACAGTACCCCCCCCTCTAAGGCGCACCTCCCGGTGTCGCCTTTATCCCGGTGAGGTCCCTCCGCTGGCCGGACCAGGGACGAGCAGCCGAGGCTGGGACCCTCAGGAGGCCGGACCAGGGACGAGCAGCAGAGGCTGGGACCCTCAGGAGGCCGGACCAGGGACGAGCAGCAGAGGCTGGGACCCTCCGGAGGCCGGACCAATGGTGTCAGTGGTTCCAGGGCCGTGGACGAGCTGACAGCTGCTCCAGAGACTGGCGAAGGTGGTGAGAGCTCCGCAGCGGCTGGGCCAGACGGCGGCTCCAGCGCCATGGACGAGCTGACAGCTGCTCCAGAGACTGGCGAAGGTGGTGAGAGCTCCGCCGCGGCTGGGCCAGACGGCGGCTCCAGCGCCGTGGACGAGCTGACAGCTGCTCCAGAGACTGGCGAAGGTGGTGAGAGCTCCGCCGCGGCTGGCCCAGAAGGCGGCTCCAGCGGCGTGGACGAGCTGACAGCAGCTCCGGAGACTGGCGACGATGGTGAGAGTTCCATAGCGACTGGACCTGGTTCCGGCTCCAGCGGCGTAAGCGAGCTGGCGGCAGCTCCTGGGCAGGACTGCGGCGGGGTGAGCTCCTTGGCGGCTGGACCGGGCTTCGACTCCAGCGGCTCGGGCGAGCTAGCGGCAGCTCCTGGGCAGGACTGCGGCGGGGTGAGCTCCTCGGTGGCTGGGCCTGGCTTCGACTCCAGAGGCGTGAGCGAGCAGGCGGCAGCTCCTGGGCAGGACTGCGGCGGCGTCTCTACAGCGGCTGGGTCAGGCAATGACTTCAGCGGCGTGAGTGAGCAGGCGGCGGCACCTGGGCAGGACCGCGGCGGCGGCTGGGTCAGGCGACGACTCCAGTGGCGGGAGTGAGCAGGCGGCGGCTCCTGGGCAGGACCGCAGCGACGGCTCCACGGCGGCTGGGTCAGGCGACGCCTCCAGCGGCGGTAGTGAGCAGGCGGCGGCTCCTGGGCAGGACCGCGGCAACGGCTACGCGGCGGCTGGGTCAGGCGACGACTCCAGCGGTGTGAGTGAGCAGGCGGCTGCTCCTGGGCAGGACAGCTGCGGCGGCTCCTCGGCGGCTGGGTCAGGCGACGGCTCCAGCGCCGTGGACGAGCTGACAGCAGCTCCGGAGACTGGCGATGGTGGTGAGAGCTCCACAGCGGCTGGGCCAGACGGCTGGGCCAGACGGCTGGGCCAGACGGCTGGGCCAGAAGGCGGCTCCAACGGCGTGGACGAGCTGACAGCAGCTCCGGAGACTGGCGACGGTGGTGAATGCTCCACAGCGGCTTTCACTCTCTCCCCCACCATTCACTCGCACACTCCCACTCACCCCGGTCGCTTGCACACTCACAGTCACATCGTTCTCTCGGGGAGACCGCTGGCTGCGACGTCCCCGCGTCTGCGGGTTCATCCTTGGCGTGACCGAACTCCGCGCTCCTCACGCCACGCGTTGGGAGCAAGGGGCACGCCAGCAACAAGCGACCACGCTGCCCAGTCTTCGTCGTCCTCATCACTGGAGAGGGAGGACTCCTGCCGGTAAAATGTGGAGCCCTCACCTCCTCGCCGTCGTCCGCCAAGGCGGTCGCCTCCCATTTCTGGAGTTCCGCCGTGAGCCAGCCCAATGTCTCCCCTGTTCCTCGCCGCAACCGCTCTGCCGAGGGATAGCAGACGCCTGCCGAGCGGAGAAAACCCGTTTCTCCGGACACCGTCGGGCCAGCAGGAAGAGACACTGCGGGAGCGTGTGCTATGCGGGCTGCTACTCTCTTCTTACGGTTGGTCATTCTGTAGTAACAGTGTGTGATAAGCGAGAGTAAGCGTGAGCCAGCGAAACACACACAAGCGGAATTACGGGTGAAACGCTATTAAGCGTTTCACATTGTGCTGTTGGTTCAACTTAAATAGTCCATTAATCAGACCCCTAAGGAGGCGCACCTGTAGGTCAAATCAGCCTCCAGGTGCGCACTGGGGAAGAGGGACACGGAGCGGGCATGGCCCTATGCACGCCGATCATGACAATACTGTAGTATGTGCAGTGTGGAATTAAGTCCTCTACTACTACTGCTTTTATTGATCTTAATGGTAATTTCATATTTTATTGCTAAATTATTCTTGCAAGAAAGTCGTTATATAAGTAAAGTCTTATTGATTGATTCATAGGCGCATTGTAACAACTTGATTGGTAGGCTACTACTCATGTAGTGTCATGTTCTCATGTTAGCTCATTTTAGCTACAAAACTAGCCTAGCCTGTCTGTAAAACTCACCACAAACCTGTATGTATTTTCTTTCATACTGGCCCTGACAGATCCCACAAGCTGGCTCTCACAAACACTACACTCCAGTACATGGCCTGACTTGTAGTGATTTTCACCCCTTTGGACACTCTTGTTCTCATCTCTAAAAAAACGCAGCATGACAGAGAGGAAAATCATGGTTGCTCTGGTAAACGTAATGTAAACGATCTTAGCTAGCTGTAACCAACATGACATTCGAGGGTTTTAAACATTGTGCCAAAATGCTTGAACAGGCCCAATGAGCATGATAACCAGGCTCGTATGTGGTTTTTATACATTTCCATTGTGACAGCGAGCTCCACCAATCAGAGACGTCGCTGTTACACTTGAGGACTGTGGGTAGTGTAGTACTTCTATGTGATATCGCGAATAAAATATATTTTTCTTCTAACAAGGTTAATATCATACGGACTTGTGTCTTATACAGGAGCATATGCTATCGTATCACAATCTCATAGCTAGTGGTAAGTCTGTATTGGATGGTTATGAAATTATGACTCATAATCAAAATCCCAATACAGAATATGAATGGGATGTTTACTTTCGGAACCTCACTGTTGAGCTCTATTGAGGTGCCTCGATGTAAACCAGCCAATCAGAGCAGAGCCAATCAAATTGTTCATGAGCCTATCTAAAAAGGGAAAAACACCCTTTTTCCTTCTAGGGCCAAATCATACCTTCTAGATTTCAGAGAACAATCTAAAATCCAGAATAAATGTATTCTATGGCTACTTTTAATCAATAGATGTCCTCAAAAAATCTGCTCCTCCACTCTGATAAAACTGAGATGTTATTGATTGGACCGGCTAGGCACATGCATTCTGTTTATGAATGTACTATTACTCAGTGAATACTGTTATATTTGTTATATTTTATAGTTATATTTGACTCTGTGCTTTAAAAAAAAGGGTAAACGTTTACATATACAGCATTTAGCAGAATATCCAAAGTGACTTACAATGACAATGATTTGTAAATATCTAATTAGGTCAAATACCACCCTTACAGAAAAACCACCTGAATGTGATCACATGATCTATACTCGTATACGTAACCAACATCACAGGTGACTTAGTTAGCTCATGCACATACACACCCACACGCAGGACTGTGTTAACCGTTCTGTGCATGCGTTTTATTCTTGATTACAGTTCAACACAAGACTTTCCCTATGCCTGGTTTGGGGCCCAAACGTAGAACATAAATGTGTAGCAGGACCTGGCCCTGCCTGTCCATCGGCTGCCAACCGTGTTCCTTGCGTTTCTCCTCCCCTGCGGGCCTTGCCCACGCTCCTTTTACTGGGGAAACAGATAATTACAGTTATTGCCCCCACCTGTTCCCTATCTACGAGTCTTGTGAACCACACCTCCTGACCCGCCCTTCCACACACATACATTGCTAAACCACACCACAGTTATTAAAATTACTTGACCTGCACAGAGCACAAGGGATAATTTCCATGCTGAAAGCTGTACTACAGTTATTCAGATGTTAATAGAACCATAGTTATATGCAGAACTTGCAAATAAATATAAACCTCCAAAATGTTTTGGCTATTTCATAGGTGAATAGCACTACATAGAAATTAACAACTGAAATAAGTTTCTACAAATGCTATTTGCACCTGGGTGCACTAAGATCATTTCTATCCAAGTGTACAGTATGTAGGCATGTATTGTTTACAATTTATATTTTGGTACAAATAGCTCTACTGTGTTATAAAATCTATGTAAACCTGGGCACAAATAAATAGTCTGAAGTGTTTATCATGTTGTGGCTCTTAAATAAAGAAGAGATTGTTCCAAACAAACATCTATTTACAACAAAAAAAATTAATTGAAATCTTCACGACAGTCTCCACTCCACTCCTAATATTCATCATGTATTCCAGTTTATCTCTGACTTTGTGTTTGACATCTGATTGGCGTTTGATTCTGATCTGACCTGTCTGCTAATGAGGCAATCGAGACATCGTGTCAGATATTCAACTCAAAAGTATTGACACTATCAGCCTGGCTAAAGTGACTGCTGCCTGGGGCTAAAAGATGAGTTATTTCAGTCACTGCATATTTTGCACGATAGACTGCCATCGACTGATTTAAATGACAGGCCTCGTGACTGGTATACTACCAGAAGCACTTGCTGGCTAAGGTACTGAAATAGTGACTTTGACTCTTATCTTTTCTTACTTTTATTATCATTTGAGGGTACACACCCAAATTTGTGTACAGAACTTCCCTTGTGATTTCAACCAGCATTACGAAAATATGTTTTGTTTTGAAACTCATTTGGTTTTAATGGCTCATTCCTCGCTCTGTGCTGAGCTGGCACTCCTTTCCTTAAAGACCTCATTGGCTCAGAACAAATTCTACCCCTCCTCCTACAGCCACTGGTGCTGAAATTTGGGGTTCTTGGGACATCTGAGGACTGTACTTATAAATGCAACATAAATCTACAATCTTGAACTTTCCAGTTTATTGTATTTAGGCGACACCCAATTAGTAAGTGATAACTTGGAAACCAAATCAACCAAGGTAACACATAACTGCACACTATGAAGCATTATTAAAGTAATAGTCAATATTTATTTGATAATTTATAAAGCATTGTTCCTATATTAATACACATTCAGAATTCATAAACACAGTTAATCATATATTCCAAAGCTCATTCTTTAAGCTCATTTATAATGATTGTATTTTTAATACAATCATTACAAGTACCATTCCAGCAGTACCTCCTCAGGACTCACACTCAAAATGATTTGAGACATAAAAAGGGAAATAGACACAACAAAAAGTAATAGTAACAGGATATATACACATACAGTATATACATTTTTTGAAAACACTACTAAAACAAAGAACACTCGTTCTTTACATCTCCCATAGAAAGTGGCTGAATAAATCTTTTTTGGAATATCATGGATCAATGTTTCGTTGCAAGCTATTCATTCCACTCAATCACTGTAAGGTGGTCAGAAAGCAAACTCAATTTCCTCCAGATCTGCTCCTTGTAGCATTTCCAGTCCCTCTCAATATCCTGGTGTGGGCACCAGTGTGGGGATTTCTATCCCGCCTGCTGTAGTTGACAATGTGATGGTTGTATGCTAGTGCAGGGAGTATGTGATAGGCACGCCACTCATCACTGATAATTAATGATCCTCTCACCCCATGGCGATGTAAAACTTTCAGTCACTGTAGACAGGAGTCAAAAGCACAGTGTCTCTATGGTGATTTAATGAAGGAAAACCAACTAGTAACAGGGATTGGGCAGAGTCAAAAATGAACAGAACAGGCCAAGGTCAAAAATCTGTGATAACAGGCAGAGTGGCAGAGATACAAAACGTGGAATCTAGAAAGCAGGCAAGGTCGCTAACGAGTTAACCCAAAAGAGAGTAGGCAGAGTCCAGGCAAGGGCTAGGCAGAAACTGAGGTAAAATGGTGCACTGAATAGTCAGGAAAAAACTTTGAAAGTAACGCTGGAGAGCTTGGAAAAACACAAGACAATCTAACACTGATGCCTGTGTTCCAGCAGCTTCTAATTCATCGCAGTCCTTTTTGGTGGTTCTTGGTCAAATCCGGATTGTGGCAGTGACACAACTGTGTCATGCACTATACTTACAAACAATTGTTTGCATAGTGGATCTTGGGGACGTGTAACTGCTTTGAAATGGCTCCAAGTGACTTCCCTGACTTGTTCAGTCAATGATCTGCTTCTTCAGATCCATGCTGAGCTCCTTAGACTTGCCCATCATAACATTTGTGGTTGAGTCTAATGAGTTTATCAAACAAGCCCTATTTAAATAGGCTCAGAGAAGTCACCAGCTGTAGTCAATCATAATCACTCATGAGCAGTTAAAGATGTCACAAAGCAGATTTGATTGATACAACTTTCTACATCACCACAATTGATCGTTGAAGTTGCTGTATGTATATTTTTGACCCAGTAAATTTCAGAAGACCCATAATAAATTCATAAAACAACCAAATTTCATGAATGTTTTTTGTGACAAAGTATGTGCTCCAATGATTCCATCATAGAAAAATAAGAGTTGTAGTAATTATTGGAAACTCAAACTGCCATGACATACATGTTCTTTATGTTTTCATTCCTCACCTCTCTGATCAGCTCCTCTCTGTCCATAGGCTTGGTACTGGCTGCCTTCAAAACAGCTAGTTTCAGACCACTGCTCAAGTAACCAAACCTCCTTTCCTTCCTATGAAAAACCAAGCGCAGTCTCTACTCAACTTTCCTTCTACAGTACCTCTCATAACACACCAGTCTGGCTTTAAGGCTGCTCAGTCCACTGAGACTGCTCTTCTCATGGTGACAGAAGACTTTCACGCTACTGGAGCCTCATACTCTTGGACCTGTCTGCAGCGTTTGACACGGTAAATCACCAGGGGCCTCATGTATAAACCTTGCGTACGCACAAAAAGGATTTATGTACGCTGGTTCTCATGCAGTGTGTGATGTATAAAAACGAACTATTGAGCTGCCGTGAGAATGTGCGGACCGTCACGCAAACTCTTGTTTGGTTCTGTCAGTGAACTACAAATTAGTGAAACTCACCAAATGTCATCAAAATTTCCACTCAAGTCACTGTATGTATACTGTATGTCTATGTAGTCAATAAAAAATATAATTATATCCACTGATCATAAAAGTGCATTTTATTCATTCATTATTTATGTGGATAATGTTTAACATCAGAAAGGCCAAAACTCAAGCAGAAAATTTACATTTACAGCATTTAGCAGACGCTTTTATAAAATGCTATACACTGTTTATTTCGTACTTTTGTTAAACATTAGGATGCCAAATGAATGAATCCATCACATTGTGCACTGGTGGTGAGACACGCGGATCCATCTCCACAAGTGTCAGGTAGGTGGGCAAACTCACTCGCTCGATGGCTAGCTTATTGGTAGGATATAGTCATATCATTACAGTAAAATACGGCAATCATTTTGTCATGTTTCTTGTCCTCTACTTTGATGTCGGACCATTTTTTCTTTATTTCCGCCCTTGCTGACCTGGGCATATCCCACTCTGCGGTCTCCTGGTTTGAATCCTACCTTACAGATCGCTCCTATCAAGTCCTCTGGAATCGACACCTGTCAAAACCCTGCCCACTTAACACTGTGGTTCCAAAAGGATCTGTGTTGGACCCCTTACTCTTCTCCTTGTATACCATATCTTTTAGCTCTGTAATCTCATCACACGGATTCCCCTATCACTGCTATGCTGACAACACCCAACTCTACCTCTTCTTCCCTCCATCTGGCACGCAAATCACAACTCGGATCTCTGAATGTCTCCCATCACGGCCCGCATCCAATTCAAGACACTGCTATTGGCCTACAAGTCAGTGTGTGTCAAGTGCCCCAGTGTCAGTGTCAAGTGCCCCACTCTACCTCCAAGCAATAGTCAGGTTCCAGGGTGGTTCTATCACAAGATAACCTTAAAGTAGTCCTCATTCAAGTAGCACACAAACAAATTCAGCAACTAAAATATGCTTGAAAACATAAACTTGCTGAGATTAACATTTATTACAGGGCTGTTATAATGCATTACATTAGCTTTATATGTCTACCTAATAAACTGGCAAGTACAGGAGATGTTTGATACTTTTATTGTTTAATAATAAGCCTATATTCCACATATGGAATCGGTAGTGAGTCTTCTATCAGTCTTCTTTTTAGCCGTGCTCGTCTGGTCGAGCAGAAGGTGGAGGCAGTCAGATTCGCCAACTTCTACCGTTGATTCATCCTGAAGTATAGCTCCATCGCCTCACCCCTCACGTTGTTGCTCAAGCATGGCCCAACCTGGCTCTGTTGGAACCCCGAAGCAGAGAAGGTGTTCGCAGACCACAAGACGTGCTGCACCATCGCACTGCTGTTGCACCACCCAGACCTGCATCTCTCGTGGTGGAGGTGGATCCGTCGACTGTGGGTATCGGGGCCATTCTCTCTCAGTGGCAGGGCAGTCCGCCCAAGTTATATCCTTGCGCCTTCTTCTCCAAGAAGCTCACCACCGCTGAGAGAAACTACGACATTGGGGATCGGGAATTACTGGCAGTGAAGTTGGCCTTGGAGGAGTGGAGGCACTGGCTCGAAGCCGCGCAGAAGCCGTTTACAGTACATCAGTAGATCCGGGCAGGCAAGTGTCTAAACCCGCGTCGGTGGTGGTCACTCTTCTTCTCCCGGTTCTGCTTCACAGTGATGTATTGCCCAGGCTCGAAGAATTGCAAGGCGGATGCTCTCTCCCGGCAGTTAAAACCTGAGGAAGCATTGGAGGAGCCCTCCACTATACTGCCCGCAGAGTGCATTTTTGGCCCAATGGTCTGGAATATCCACCAAGAGATCCGCCGGGATGCTCGGAGAGAGCCTATGTCCCGCGGGTGTCCACCGGAGGGTACTTACATGCTAGAACAGGTGAGAGAGCGCCTCATAGCCTAGGCGCATGCACCCCCCCGCCTCAGGACAACCTGACCGGAGCAGAACCGGGTCCCTCATTGCACAGAATTACTGGTGGCCACAAATGGACATTAAGGCATACGTTAATAGCTGCTGAGTATGTGCCTAGACGACCTTGGTCACACCTGGCTATGAGCTACAGACCTACCACCATCTGGTACTCATCGTGGTGAACCACTTTCTAAGATGGTCCAGTTCCTGCTTTTCCATTGTCTCCCCTTCGCCATGCAGCTCACTGAGCAGGTCTTCCGCTCACGACTGTGGAAGGCTTTCCAGAGCCGCCTGGAAGCCGCGGCCACCCTCACATTCGGGTATCACTCACAGGCGAATTGGCAATCGGACCGGACTGTGCAAGAGCAGGGGAGGTACCACGACAAGCAAGGAGAGTCAGCCTCCACTATGACCTTGTTAAGGGGGCACCTGAGATGTTCCCACCATGGAGGAGTGGTTCCGGGGCACGGAGGCCGCCTGAACCACCACCTTTCGCCTGAGGGACCGTGTCTGGCTGTCAGCTTGGGACCTCCCTCTCCTCCTGCCCTGGCGCAAGTTGTCCCCCCGGTATGTGGGGCCGTTCAAGGTCCTCCGGAGGGAAAATTATGTAATTTACACATTATCCTTACCCATAGAGTACAGCCGGATCTCACCCACTTTCCATGTATCTCTCCTTAGACCAGTGGTCCAAGCATGGCCTGGCCCCTTATCTTCGACACCACTCACCCTGGACAGCCTAGATGGTTCCATGTTTGCGGTGCGCAAGATTGTGGAGTCCAGACACCAGCAGCAGTACCTGGTTGACTGGGAGGTGTACGGTCCTGAGGAGCATTGCTGCGTCCGGGGTGAGGATATTCTGGCCAAGGACCTCATCAGGGACTTCCACCAGTGCCCCCGGACCAGCATGCCCCTTGTCTTTGAGGCCTACCCTCATCCCTCATCAACCCATCAAGCTTTATAAGCGGGAGGGTGGGTGAGGGGAATTGTCAGTTACTGTTTGTGCATGCTGGGCATTCTAGTAAGGGGGAGGAGGAAGCACATGAGGACAGAAAACAAGACAAACCGATCTGCAGAACTCATAATTTACAATAACTTTTTGGATCTAAGGAAATTTATACATAGGAAAAAAAACGCTCTTTGCACACATGCCACAGAGCGTTTTCTGAGCTTTTCCTCCGTGTTGGTTTGCACGCTGGCCGCAGTTTTACATGTCCTGACCCTGCATTCCTCTAGCAGACCAGTTACTTGTTGCATAAAGTTCCTGTTTTTCTACATTTTCTGTTATTTGCTCATGATTTTGCACTGTATTGATCATGCAGTATAAACACAATTTTATTATATTTATTTATTTGTAATTATAATTATAAACTATATATTCATATTATATTAACATTCAGGCAAGTAACAACAACAACAATTTATACAAATACAATGTTTGACAACAGTCTGAATGGTGGGGTGTGGGCGACTTTTTTTTTTTTTTTTAAACATGCAAATAAATTGCAATGTGTACAGTTCAGTGGAGTTGCGCTGGCTGAGACACTACCAAGGCGAGTCTCCCCTAGTCTTGTTGTGCTGTGTCGTGATCTTTTACACCTTGGTGGATTCCAGCCTTGAGGTGCTTACTTTGGGAGGGTATAATTTGAGTGATCTGAACATCTTGTACAGACTTTTTTTGGAGTGATACTATAGTTACCCCTATTGTTATACCTTGCATATTTAAAAAATGTTCAGTCTGTCTATATATTTATATAAAATAAAGAACATAAAAAACATTTAATTACTATAACCTTGCCATAATGCTCTTCGTCTCTTTTTATTTCGAACTGATTTGAGTACCAATAAGGTTTTGTCAGTGCTCATGCCTCCGATCTATAACTTTATCCAAAGACCAGGATGAAAGATCTTTACCATAAACTCTTTCCATTGATTGAGTTTACATTACCACCACCCTCTCTAAACACAGATTTTTTCCCGTCTTTGGAATGCCCTTGCTCTGAGGTAAAAATAAACCAGTATATGCATGATCATGCGTCAACCATAAAACTAAGTGATTGGACAATATTCACAATACTAACTATACATTGAGCCTTTAATTACAATGAACATATTACAGTGACATGCGTAACTTACTTCAGTGCATAAAGAGGTCTTCTAATTGTAATCTGTTTTAATTCAAAGTATACTTGGCAAATATGAATTGTTTCTACCAAAGTTGCATCATAAAACACTAAGTGCGCATCAGTGATCAGAGTGCTGCTTTCTTTGAAAGGTAAGGCACATGCGTCCCCAAAATGAATGCCTTCTCCTCCGCTTCCTTTCACTACTGCGGACAGAGTCTTCCTCACGCTGACGAATCTGCCTCACCAAGGCTGTGAATAGCTCATCAATGTAGTAGCGGAAGGCAGCAGAGGTTTCAAAAAAGGGGCATTTAAACTCCATGGCCAATACCTGTCCCTCTTCCACTGAAACCTAATGGATTCAAACAGATTGTCATGTCATAGAATTCACCCTCTTGGAATTTTCAATGTGCTTATGCAATGGTGTTTCTTTCTAATGGTTTTTAGCTGAACACACTGATGTGAGCCTTCTATCTGGGGACAATGGGCCCAGAAAGATTCTTCACAGGAGCTCACCTGTCGAAGGTGTGCAAGGTCAGACTTATTGCCGACCAGCACCACAGGGGTTTCTGTTGTGCGACGTACACGATCAATCAACTGTTTGAAGTGGCGCGCCTCCTGAAAGCTTCGTCTGTCTGTGATGGAGTAGGAGATGATGAAACCCTCACCTGCGCGCATGTACTGGTCCCGCATGGCTGTAAACTCTGCCTGTGCAAAAGGATGGATGTATATGCAATGGGGTGTGTGTGGATAAATGCATAGAGGGGGAGAAGTGAGGGAGAATTAGATTAATTAGTTATAATAAGCAGCATAATATATCCAAAGTGTCTGCATATGACTGCCATTACAGCATTAAGGACCGACTAGGGGTTTGGCATCTTGCTCTCAAGGGCTGGGTTGGGCACATGATCTTTGGCTGGGAGGTGAACAACCAGACTAAACTAGATTATCACTGTACCTCTCAGAACAGTTACTTTTATCTTGTGAATTTTGTGAAATTAATTGTGCATTTATGTAAAATAAATAAAATTCACTTTACTTGTCCGGCTGTGTCCAGTATGTCCAGGTTAGCCGGCTCGTCATCAATGCGGATCTGTGTCTTGTATGCATCCTCTGAGAATTATATAGAATATATAATTGTTTTAAATTTTAGATAATTCTTACAAAGCCTAAGCTGTACTATTGCTGTACTATTGCTTTGGTCAACAGAATTACAATACAATAAACACGGACATTGTCGGTTTTTTTTTAAAACAACTTTGTGAAGGGACAACGATAAAGACAGAGCTAGCCAATGCAACATCATCAAATTGTTTCCAAAATGTCCATGTTCATCGTTATAACCGAAGCAACAGTAAAGCTCTGTGCCTTGTTTTAATGGCTTTGGCAGCCCCCCAGACTGCACTGCCACATACAGTAACATTAAGTAAAAAGTAGTTTAAATGCAGATTTGAATAAGGGGGAACTTGTGTTGACGTCAGAGAACCTAAGCAATTATTCCCAGGAAGTCGCAAAATAGCTCTAAATTCTGGAATGATGAAATACTAAAGACCTGGACACAGGGTCTGAAATTAACTTTTTGACTCACCGGCCAAGGTGACTGGTAGATGAAAAAATCAACCGGCCAAGCATATTTTTTACCGGCCAAAATAATAAATTGCCTTTTTGTGTCATATATACATTTGTTTTAGTATTTAATTGAGACAATAAGGTATTATGTTGACTACAATACAATATAGTGTGGCCAGAGCAAAACTTTACTTTTAAAACAGAGTAATATTTTAATATATTTCTTAGCGGTTAATAAATTCATTACATTCAAATAAAAATTTTTAAGCCAGAATAGAACAACAAAATTCGACTGAATATATTTGCTAGTGAAATTCAGGAACAAACAAAAGTAAACTTGAAATTTTGTAAACCTATTAGATCATTTTCATCAACTTAAAGCTCCTCCTCTTCACTCTCTACCGCAATCATGGTCCATGAAGTCTGGTCTCCTGATCCTGAGAGATTTCCGCTGCCACAGCATTACAGATTATGTGGGATCATACTCCTTGATCCCTGGAGAGGACAGCTGGACCATAAGGAGATCTAACAGTGTATCTGAGCGTAGGTTAGACCGCCAATACGTTTTCATGGTATTTCATGGTATTAAAACCACTTTTACATTCAGCTGTGGAGGCAGGTAGGGACAGGACCAGGTCAACCAATGCCAGCAAATCCGGGCAGGAATGCTGATGGCTCCTGTTGACACTGAACCAGGACATCTTCTGCAGGGACTGGTGCTCTTGGTACATTAGCGCCTTCAGGACAGTCCACTGTTCAGGGATCCTGTCAACATGGATGCCAGAATTCCAGTTCAGTGTCAACATAATCTAGAACAATTATATACTACATTACAACAAGCATCATGCATTTAATTCTCAAATTATAATGTACCTGACTGACTGCCCTGTAATACAAAACCTAAAGAAACCAACCTGCTGCTGCATGTCCTGACTCTGGCCAGTTGGTGAAGCTGACGAGCTTGGTGGCACAGAAGAACCCCTACACTGGCATCCTGGAACCTATCAGTCATACTCTCGAGTAGCCTTGCTGTCACCTCTGGTCAGTGAAATTCCCTCATAGCTATTGGCCATTGTGGCCTTCATCATGTGCCCTTCTCTGATGAAGAGAATGAAGGCTCATTTTACCATGCTTTCAGAGTATCTCTCTTTTTCATTCTCTAGCTAAATATATCTTATTGAAGCTTAAAGGTAAAGTGTGTAATATTTCTGAGGATCTAGTGACAGAAATGCAATATAAGATCCATAACTATGTTTTCAGTGGTGTATAAAGACCTTATATAATAAACCATTATATTTTCATTACCTTTGAATCAGCCATTTCTATCTACATAACCGCGGGCATGCCCTCTATTGACGTCGCCCTGTTGTCATGTTTCTACAGTAGCCCAAAGCAGACAAACGGCTCTACAGAGCGCGTTTGAAAGAGAATAATAATAATAATACATTTAATTTTTTTTGGGACGCCTTTCTAAACACTCAAGGACATCTTACAATGAAAATACATAGATTTAAGAGAGTTGGCTTAGATAAAGCCAACTGATAAACATACTATAGTAGTAAACATTTTATCTTGGAAATAAATAGAAAATAAACAAAATGAAATAAAAACAGTCTGGTGAAAGTGGAACAAAGGGTTAAACGTCATAAGCAACCTTGAAGAGGTGGGTTTTGAGGAGCTTAGCAAACGAGGTGACCGTGGTGGCATGTTGAATGTGTAGTGGAAGTGTGTTCCAGAGTCTGGGGGCAGAGCAGCTGAAGGCCCGAGCCCCCATG
>JAOEHI010051629.1:0-18262 GCA_025447815.1 Percopsis transmontana | reverse complement strand
GGACCAGGGGACTGTCCCCAATGTGTTTGCCAAATTTCAGAACTTTTGACCAAGCGCTTCTAGGGCCTGCCATAGGAACCCAGTCAGAAGAATAATATTTCGTACAATTCCAATAGGTGCCTTCGCAGCTTCGCTGCTTGGCCCCTAATTACAAAAAAAGTGTGCATGTAAACCCAGCTACTGTGCTGTTAGCCAGGCAGTGCCAATAGGCCCTTTTCACAGAGTAGGATAGACTGATGAGTAACCTGTTGTTACCCTACTAAGACACCTTCATTTAGATCAACAAACACTTGATTGTGATTTTCAAATACAGGCGCTGGCAGACCACTTAACCCCCAGAACCATGTGGGGATGATCTTGTTAATTGGCACCAACTGAACTACCCACCTGGAGGCTGATTGGGTGGTGGTTCTTTAACTGGCTGACAAGTGGTTTTCAATTGAGAGTTTCCAGGCTGAAAAGTGGAGCAACTAATAGAGTCGGAGCTTACAATATCAGTGTGGTTTTACCAAGGATGTAGTGTTGTAAAAACTTGATAAAACACTGTGACATAATACAGTATTACCAATACTGATTGGTAATAGGATTAGGCAAATATAAATAAAACAACATCAAGCTTAAAAGTACGTCTCTGCTATTTTAAATGTATATGAATGAACTGGGCTTGGAAGTGTGGCATTACTGTGGCATTACTGTAACATTACACTGTAACATTACACTGTAACATTACTGTAACATTACTGTAACATTACACTGTAACATTACACTGTAACATTACTGTAACATTACACTGTAACATTACATTTGCTAGCAGAAAATGCTAGCAAATCTTGAATGTGTGTGTGTGGGTGGTATTTACCCTGGCAGACAGGCTCCACACTCTGCGTCACTATCAGGGGTCCCTGATACGAGCACGGTGGCACGGTACAGAGCATCGCAGTCTTTATGCCGTCTGCAAATCTCATATCTCCCTTTGGAATATTTCCCCTGAGGACAAGGCACGCAGGCAAAGTCCTCATCCTTCACCCCATAGCCACAGCTCTGCGAGTACACACACACACACACAGGAATAATTATAGCAATCATAATTTGTATACCTAATAATAACTAATACTCTATTAAAGTCAATTTAAAGCAATAGAACGATAAAATAGGATGTAACTTAAGGGAAAGGTTAAGAGGAGAGAGAAATAATGTAACGGTCAGGCCAAATAAATAAAATAATAACAAAGAAAGATGAAATAAAAGGTCAAACTGATAAGACAATTAATACTATACTACTATACTAAGCAAAGAATGTAATGTAAAGAATAAATTTACATTAAAGCCTGTCTGTAGGTTTTAAGAAATGATTTAAAAGATTCCACCAGATTCTGCCAGCCTTATTTCCTCTGGCAGGTACAGATAAGGATGTGTGCACGTTATCGCAGTGCGGAGGTAATAATGTCATCTAATATTTATTCATATACAAACACAATGTTTGTACGTGAGAAAACGCACACACACGCACACGCACACATGTTCCGTGCACGGGTGAACACGGTTAGCCCCTCACTGAGAGCAGTGACTTTTCTCTCCTCGTCCATTCATATGCGTACATTTGATCTCATGTTACGAGACATCACCACTCCCGATGATGAATGAGAGGCTAGCTTGGTATGGACGCACACGCACACAGACCTACACACACACATGCACACATCTGTTTTCCCTGCATACTTAGCAAATCTGACTTTTCTGCCATTAGACAACAGAAGAACATTTTGATTTGTCACAGAGGTCCCTGAATGTGTGTGTGTGTGTGTGCCGTTTTCAATGTCTGGTTCTGTTTAAGATGACCCACTCATCAGTCTGTCTCCTCATGTTAATACCACACAGTGGGGAAATAGAACAACAGGCCACACACACACACACGCACACACACTCAAATGTTCATACACTCATTCCCATTAAAACAAGCCTACCCACGGTGCCACCACTTAGCTTGGGGCCAGGTTTATTTTTCTGAGAAATAATATTTCTTCCATTATTGCATTTCCATACATGTCAATATGATTGTTTGATATAGACGAGCGCCGAGCTATCGGCAGGCTCTTGTCCAATCCCATTAACGTTGGCTTTGGATCTTCTTCTCTTTTTTTGTTGTTGTATGAAACCAGCTCCTCTGGCTCCATTCTGGCTCCTGCACATACACGCAAAACTTTTTCCAGACCGGATGAAAATTGACATTCTTGTCAAAGCATTTCTGTCATGTTCCCATATCCTGCTGGTATGGACAGGATGCCATAGCTTTAGTATGGAAGCATGGGAGAAAAGGAATTTGATAATTGGTTTGGATGTGCCGAAACGAGAAAAAGTAAAGAAAAAGAAAAAAATATTTAAAAGGGAGAATTTTTTATTTTTTTTCATTCCTATTTTCGATTGGTAATCAGGAAACCTCATTCCATTATCTTTATAATAGTAGAGTAATTAATCAGGGATAATCAGGGATCACCTGGATTCACCTGGTTCGTGTGTTACTGAAACAGCAGGTGTTTGTATGTTTTGTACGCTGGTTCGCAGCCATGAAACAGCCATCGCATGAGCTGTGGGGTTGTGTGTGTATAATCTGCTTTTAAATATTACTTTGCAACTCTTGATTGCTGTTTGATGTGTGAAAGTAACTGTGTGTGTATATGTGCGTGCATGTGTGTGTTAAATGTTCCTCAGTAAGTATGAACCCTATAGTTATCCAACGATGAAAAGGGCATAAAGAAACACACACACACACACACACACACACACACACAGGAATGCAAAGAGGCCGGACACAAAGAAAGTAGCATAACGTGAATTACAGGCTGCAGTTCAGCAAATCAGACGGCGAGGAGATAGTCTAACAGACCCCTCATCCGACTGATTAAACCCCTTTCTTCTCTACGCTCTATCATGCTGCTATTGCTCACAAATGGCCAAATTACTTTAGAGATCTGAGCTCTGTACTTATCATAGAGAGGTATAATAGACCTCTCAATTTCTTTTAAATCGAGAAGATGAATAGATCGGTTGTACAAGTTGAAACCAAAGCCGACAAGCAGCCTACAAACAGTAAAAAAAGACTGGCCTAAGTTGAACCCCTGTCAAACACGTCGCTACAAAACAGAGAAGTAGAGAAACGCTGCACGTTGGAGTCCAGAATGGGGCACATTGCAATAACAAGAAAAAAAAACACATCTGCGAATTGATGATAACTTCAAACGGAGGGAGGATATAAACAGAACAAACAAACAAAACACAACCAAAAATCCCTTCTACCAACCAACTAGGAGCCCAAACAGGGCTAGCGGCGCAGACCGCGGTGTCTCGGCACACCGTGTCAGACGAGGTAGTGGAGCGTTTAACGCAGCCGGTGAGGGCGCTCTCCTGCGCTTTGTTTGCTTTGGCTCTCGGCAGCCTGACTGACAGAGGCTAAATCACTGTGTGACTACTGCAAGTCATTTACCACAACTCATTCCTCTGGTGCACCTCAGTGGGAGTGACAAAGCGTACAGAAATTGTTCAGTCCTATGTCCAAAAATCTTAAAGGCACCCATACTGTATGTGCTTTTGTGTGTGTGTGTGTGTGTGTACCTGTGTTAGGTGGTTTAACTGTCTTCATGGGTGGTCTCAGCATAGAGTTACCATACAGATACATTCATAAGGTTAGGACTCCCATAATATCAACACAGCCCCTCTCATCTCAGTGCCAATACGAGAAATATCAACTTCAGGATGAAAATGACATTATTATGATGTTTTGAGGGTCTTTTAAGGGTCTGAGTGGCATGAAAGCCGATAGGGAGGTATCCCTGCTACTGTGAGCGAGTGTGTATCCGTGTGTGTGTGTGTGTGTGTGTGTGTGTGTGTGTGTGTGTGAGATCCTCACCATGTGGGGCTCCTGTCCCGGCTGACATTGAGGACATGCCTGGCAGCTGTTACTGGTCTGGTTGAAGAACTCAAACTCTCCACAGCTGGAGTACTCTGCATGAGCAGACAATGCCCAGCACACCTGGACAGGGAGCAGAGGCACAGGGAACGTTTACAGTATGTTTATGTTTTAAAACCTTTTGTTAGGAAAAAACAAACCAAGTGCATTTTTCTCCTACGAGGATTTTGACTTGGTAGTTGCTGCGTTTTGATAGCAGAAATACAAGCAGTGATAACATAATAACAAAAAAGTTATAAATTACTGTATATACAATTAAATGAATGAGTACAATAAATTTGCCAGAGCAGTTTAGTGATAACCACTGCATCTTTTTTTTAATAATAAGACTGCTCGAGAAGGAATGGCATTATTTTAATGAGCAGTGACAAAATTATTAGGAATAATAAAATGCATCATGTCCTTCGCCTTTTTAATTTATGACCTAATTTTAAGGACTGTCATTTTAAGGGTTCTTGAAACTGATTTGGGGGCTGCTAATGAGGTAATGTGTGCATTGTGTCATTGTGTGTGTATTTGTCTATTAGCCCACGTGTACAGTATGCTAGTTATAATGTGTGGGTGAATCTTTGCTTTTGTGCGTAAGGGTTTCCATGTGTGTGCGTGTGTGTGTGTGTATGTGTGGTATTGTTTCATGGTGACTGATGATAATAAGTAGCAGCTGTTATTTAGCCTCAGTGCAGTGGAGCCCCCCGCAGTGGCTATTGCTAAAACCACTACTGGCTTCAAAGATTGATCTGAGAAAATCAGTGCGGGAATGTTTAACACTATACTGCTGTGTTGGTTTGTCGTGTGTTTGTGTCAAGCATATGAAGATGTTTAGGAATTATATATATGTATATATGACTCACACTCTCACGCTCTCACACACACACACACACACACACACACACGCAGACCTCTCACCTCACTTCCTTTCCATCCTTTCTCTCCCGTCTTCTCCTGATTCTTTAAATGTATCGAAATAATCCTCTTAGTCCTTCTAACTGTCTTGCTAATTTGCACCTGATCCAAGATGAACTAACTCCAGTGGCTTAACAGGCCCGATCCCGTTTAAAAAGAACGATTCAATTAGACCATTTCCTCTTTTTCTCTCTAATCCAGTTTCAGCCAGCATGTAAAAGCTCTGAGTTCCTCTCGATAGGATAAAGCTATTCTAAGCATTATACCAGATACATTTTTGAATTGTAGACTCAAATCTTCCAAATCAAATCCTGTATCCAATTCTAGGGCCGAAAATCATCATGGCACTGTTCTGTATTAAAATTTCAACCGTGTTGTTCTGTTGGCCACCGTTTTTACGACCCACTCCTTCACATCTTTCAATATAGGCATGCAGAAAGAGAGACTGAAAAGAGTGTTCTTACTGCAATGTCGCTCATAAAGTCATTCTACTAAAGTGACGCATTGTGAAATATCATTACCCAGTACAGAGAAGTTGATGTTTAGCGCCAAGAGGGACGAGATGACTGACAGTCACACATTTAAATGTAGGAAGCGTACAGGAAGAGAGAGCCCTTGGTACAAGGAGAGGAGACTTGGAGGAGGAGAAGATTACTGAATTTCCCCTCAGGGATTAATAAAGTGCTTATCTTATCTTATCTCATGACAGAGGAAGAGGGAGGAAAGAGAACAAGGATGAAACGCTTACCAATAAAGACGTAAGGATGAGAGATTTAGTCTGAACCCTCCTCTGGGACATCTTTACTCCTTCCTGATAGAGAGAGAGAGAGAGAGAGAGAGAGAGAGAGAGAGAGACAGAGAGAATTGGTCAGGTGATTGTGTTATGTTTAAGCCAAACAAGCATTTAATTGTCTTCTTGTAAACAACAGTCCTGAACCTAAGCCTGCCTGCAACAGTAGTGCTTTCTGTGTGTATGTGTGTTTGTGTGTGTGGCCCTGATTTCAATGTGTCGTTACCAGCTGACACTTCATTGCCCATAAACATTTGATAGCAGAAAGGCCGACCCGCATTCCTATGCCTGATAAGTCATACTCCACCGTGGGTTAAACTCCTTGGCTGTTTTGCATATAAATGATGTCATTTAAAACGCACACACACACACACACACACACACATACCATTCTTCTATGTGCCTTCGGCCTATCATGAATTCTGTCAGCCAACCATACCCTTCTATACACAGGTGGATTGTGGGTAAACACTCGTTAGCAGACCTGCCTCTGTGTTTGCGTTAGCAACTGGACTGAATGATTATAACACTGCTAAATAAAAAGTGTGTGAGCTTCCCTGGCATGGAGATGTAAAGGTTGTTAAAGGTCATAAAACATAGAAGATCTCAAAGGTCCATCAGAAAGCAACATAAAATATAGGTCTCAAATTAACAAGGAGTCCAAACCATCAAACGTGATTTATTTCACTGCACTTAATACATTCAAACAAATGTGTTTTAAATATTTGTTATAGCAACACCCCATGTGGTGTGTTTGTATGTGGGGGTGTATGTAGGGGTGTATGTGGGGGTGTGTGTGTGGGTGGGTGGATGCATGCTGCCAACATCTAGCTAACATCTTTCAACCAGGATGGCAGTAGGTTCTTATTTCGATGGTATATAAACAAACCTGAGCCAGGCTGTGTGTTTAAAATGTTTGTATGTTTGTGTTCCCATGTGTAAATACCTATTATGGTTTGTTTGCATTCATATGCATGCTAATACACATGTGCATGGTTTGCAGTGTTCTGTGTGTGTGTGTGTGTGTGTGTGTGTGTGTACATGTACAAATAATGCCGTCATCATAATTGAAAGGAGATGGTGTTGTCCTGAACCCACTGCAAGTAATCACCTATTGAACCATGTTTGAATAGGAACAGTGAACCCAGAGCAACTGGGTGGAAACCCAACATTGTTTGTACTGAAAAACACCTCTCACTCCTCTTTCAAACACTGCTTTGGTTTTTACCTGATCTGACCGTTATAAATATACAAACACACACACGCACACATATAAAACACACATACTTATTGTGAGCACACTAGACCAAGTACATTTACAAATACAGTCACAAGCATTTACGCAAACACACCTGCGACACAGGGATCAAATATGTAATCGCACAATGCCATAACCACTCGATAGCTACTGTTGCCTTGTGCTGAATGTTTACTTCAAACACATAGCTACACACACTAAATAAATAAATACATGTATAACTGCTGCCCCCCCATTAAAATTCCTTTGCTTTAAAACAAATGTACATAGTAATTTTGGTTTAAATACGTGGTGTGGCGCTCTCTTAGGGGGTTGCCAGGTAAATCAAGTCCTTCTTTATTGCTTGTTTGATTCTGAATGTTATAGGAATTTTGTGAACATTTTAAGTTATACAGCACCTGTATAACTGTCATCATTATAGGAGATCATATGTTGTGGCTGTTCCCACGGTGTATTGCTACAAACTGCAACCACATATGCAATATATGCTTATGTTTGTGTGTGTGGGTGTGTGTGGTCTCTAACAGTGTGATGGCTGTATGAGCACGGATAAGACCGCTGAAGGAAGGAAGGTGTCTTACATGCCATGCTAGCCAGCTTAAACAAAACAAAAAACGCAAAGGAGAGCGGACCTCCCTGGCGGTGAGCTGCTAAATCATTGTTTCCGTGTGTGGTTTAATGCGTAGTCTACAGATAATCCTAACTTTGAGTTTATTCAAATGTGCTTTTATACAACCCGTCATTTAGCACCCTTTGATACTGTATCTTTGCTAACCATTAGCCCAACGTCTAAAATGTGTTTGACACTTATCTCTGCTGTTGTTTTTTGGTTTTTGGGTTTTTTTGGGCGGGGGGGGGGGGGGGGTAGATTATTTTCCCATGGTAGGCTGGAAAAATATTTGTAATTTTATATTCTAGAAATTCTATTCCATGCTAATGAGCATTAGCCGTGGAAACAAGAAAATCTAACCATACGACATAAAAATGGGATTCTACTGACCTGCATTTAAAATACTGAGCTTTACCGCTCTCATTTGGCGGAAATGATTTTCTTTACACAGCAACAATTATGTTCTGAATATGAGAGGAATACTAACAAAGACAAAGAAGAGCTCAACACGGGCGCGCAATCACAAACCAAACACAGACCGCTGTAATTATTGTTATTAGGCGCATTTTTCATGGAGTCTGACAGATAATCTCCGCGAATGCATGAGACTAAAGGTAGTAAGATGGAGGCAGAGTGAGAGATGGAGACAGAGAGACAGGGGTTTATAAAATGGGTGCCCGATTCAATGGCGTTTATAGTTGTATTTATTGTATCCTTCCTTCCTTGTTTATTGTATATATATATTTATACCGTTATGTTATGTTGTGGAATAAAGCAGTTCATAGTGGGGAAAACTATGAACTGCTTTCCCTGAGGGTTGTGTCCATCAGGATAAATGCAGCCTCTTCTCTCCTAGAGCAGTGCCTCCCAAAGGGGGGTTTGGTGACTGCAGAGGTCCTTGAGAAACGTGCCCAGCAAAACCCGTCTACTGCTATACTAAAGAAGAATTGTCCCATATGGAGGTATGCGAGACATGATCTTTCTGCTCTGTGGCTTTTTGTGTCTGCTTGGCGTCAACCCAGTCCTACAGTGCTGCAGAGTGTGGTAGATGCAGGTAGCTAGATCTATGGGTCCCATTCATTCCCTCTTTATTGTGAAGTGTGAAGAGAGAGGATGTTTCTTTATTCTTGCCTGGACACGGGGCACTAAACACACCCTCATCACTACCATGTGAGATATACACACACACGCACACGCACACACGCACACACACACACACACACACACACGCACACACACACACACACAACACAGAGGTGCCTGTACAAGCACACAATATACAGTAGTCATTAATATTAATAAATAGGTTATTAGACCTGTATTGTATTTAAGCCAGGTATCATTTTAAAAAGTGAATTTAGCAATAAAAACATAACAGAAGAAAGAACTGTTATTCTTATTCGAACTTTTCTTCAAAGTTAAAAAAAGGGAAAGACAATTGCCAAGAGGTTAGGTTGCAGAGAATGTGTGGTGTGTGTTTGGAAGTGGGGGGGCTGTGTTCGTAGTAGTAGAAGTTGTTATCTAGGGTCGTGATCTGTCTGTCTGGCTCCCGCTTTCTGAGTTGCACGTCGCAAAACGCTCCGATCTTCAATGAGGGCTAATCACACACCCCACCCCACCCCCTATATCTGTTTGATCTTGTTTAATTACAGCCTCCCCCCCACACACACAAACATACAGTACATTCCCAACTGGCTTCTGAGCTCAAAACACACTTAATTAAGCAAATCCTTGTGGTAAGACCACAACCGGTGTGTGTGTGTGTGTGTGTGTGTGTGTGTGTGTGTGTGTGTGTGTCCTCGCATGAGTATATAAAATCGATTAGTGTATACGGAAGAATGTATCCGGAAGAATTGATCTGGATTTTGTTCGATTTTGAAACAAGAGCTCTATCTTTTAGGAAATGAAGAAGCTGTCAGTCGACTATAACCCGCCCCGAGGCCCCTCATTATGGGATAAACCGCACACGTTACACACATACGCACATACACACATACACACTTACAGACGCACACAAAAAACAACAACACACACACAGACACACACACACATGGAACACTTTCATCAAGCTCCAAAACGGAACGCGTCCTGGCGTGTGCGCGTGCGCCCACATACACATGTACGGAATGCGCCGCAGACGCCTTTACCCCTTCGCCACCCTCCTTTTACTCTCTCTCTCTCTCTCTCTCTCTCTCTCTCTCTCTCTCTCTCTCTCTCTCTCTCTCTCTCTCTCTCTCTCTCTCGCTCGCTCGCTCTCTCTCTCTCTCCTTCTCAGAGACTCCCTCTCTTAACACCCCCCCCCGTCTTTAGTTTCTCTGAGTTCCTCCTCCGCTCTAGGTCGTTCTCAGTTCGCCTCTGCTATTTACTCAATTTAACTCCCAACCAATCCACTACACCCCCCCCCCCCCCCCCTCCCCCTCCCATATCTGTCGGGACACGTCTGTGATGAAAGTCGACCACAGTCTGGCGGCCCCTGGGGTATTCATCTTCTAACGAGCGCATAATCTCTGATAAATACCGCGCCTATCATTAGGCTCTTTCATTGCGAGGACCTTGGTCCCCAGGCACACCCACACAGCCATGGACAGATGGATGGATAAATAGATAGACAGATAGATCGATGGATCAATAGATGGCAGTCCAAGTTCAGTGTGGATATTGGCAAAACATTTTCAAAAATGAACAGACATGAACTCCAACGACCCCAGAACACATACACAACATGGCTGAAAACATCTTTATTCCAAAGCCTAGCCTACAGTGACAAGCGTAATGCAATGATGATGTTGAGACCCAGGCCGGGGCATCAGAGGAGGACATGTAGAAATGGAGGGCAGCGGAACATGACAGTTAGATAGACGGTTAGATGTTGGATACTGAGCTCCTTTACCTGTTCAGGGCGGGGTTGCTATATGGAAAGTCCCATAGGCGAGCAACCTTTCACTAAACATCCCACTTCGCTCGCACACACACACACACACACACACACACACACACACACACTGAACAACAACTTTCCTTCTCCCCTCCAATCATCTCACTTTGATTCAAAAGAATTGCCTACCTCTAGTCTCACCGTCTGTGTGTGTGTGTGTGTGTGTGTGTGTGTGTGTGTGTGTGTGTGTGTGTGTGTGTGTGTGTGTGTATGTTCATGCTAGTGTGTGTTATCAAATAGAAATTCAGTCTGTGCATGTGGAATGACAGCTCACCCTACTGCCAAAGCCAGTGACATAGATCACGTAGAACAATACCTATAACAGATAACGTTAACTACTTTGGAAATTAAGACATTAGCACCGTCATAGCCTCAGGTTGTGACATGCAGTGGCACTTTGCGTATAGCTACAGGCGCTGTATGGCCTTATCCTAATGGGATTATCTTTGAATATGGGACTATGGTAAGGTGGGAAAATCTAATTTCACAGTGTCATGACATGTATTGTCATGTTTGTTACATGTTGCCACAGTGTGCATCTATATACGTTACCTGTCACACAGCTTCCACATATGTGCTTCATAGCCCCCTCTCATAGCCTGTCTGTGTTTTGTGTCTACCTCTTCTGTGTGTGAGACATTTTCAGATAAAAGTACTTTGTGCTGTTGACTCTTGTCAACAGCTTTTAGCCTTTCTAAAAATGTCTCCTGTCTGTCTTCCAGTGAGTCTGATTACAGATTACATATGTGATTCAGTCGACATCTGGGTAAAAATGGCTTTTCGGCCTGACAGTTTAACCCCGTAATGGATATTTATTGTGCCACTAATACCGTCTTCCCGTCCGATTAAAGAGACACCGTATTAAACAGGCCAATCAGGTTGTAGGAACCCAGCCAAGGAACAAATCAAGGCATAGGAGGAACAGGGAGGGAGGGGGTTAAGGGGGGGGGGGGGGCAGATTGTGGCTTCTTATTTCCTCCCGTTTCTTTACTGATGACAATTAAACAAACTGCATAATGAAAGGGGGCGGGGGGCCCTGGCTTTCTGCAAAGAGAAGTCTGTTTTTCATTCAAATCCTTGTTTCGTCCCTTCTCCTCTAATCCCTCTCTTTCTTCATGGGCTACTACTGCTCTTCCAAGCTGGAGCTGCTCCTTCCTTCTCAGGCTCACGTCCACCGTGCTTATAGTTTTAACATCAATATGAGCAGGGAGAATGCCATACTGTAGAAACGTATGTATCGACAAGTCTGTACAAAAGCCTGCACGCACACAGATATACAAAAACACACAAAAACACACTACTCCTACTACTCTAAGCGTGTACTAAACACGCTTAGACTTACTCTGACACAATATAGCTCACACACAGCACTAACACACTTGCAATAAACTCTCTCTCTCACACACACACACGTAAATCTGTATCCATGCTAAGACACTCGTAGTTCACATACTGTACTTAGAGCCGAGAGACACATAATCTTGCTGCTTCCAGCCCATAAACAAGTTCCAAAACTAATCAATGCTTTACTATGGAGTGCTCTGCTTAGACCAATTATTTACTGGCCAAGGCTTAACCTGCCAAGTCCCTGCTAGATCTCTAACACATGTTACCCAGTGTAAACCACACTGTGTGAGCGAAAGACTAAAATCCTTTCAAAGTCACTCATAAAAACAGTTTGACAGATGGGATTTGTACCCTGTTTTTGATGTGTTGTTTATTGTTATATGTCATTTGTTTGTTTGCTTCTTTAATGTTTTCCCCTATCCTGTTTATGTATTTCTGTTCCTGTTCCAAGTCAAGTTGTTTGTGAAGCTTTTGTAAACATTACACTAGAAAAATATTAGAAAAGTGTTAGTAAGTAAACACTTAGTAGTGGTAGTAACATTATTATCAGCAGCAATTTTGTTGGGATAAGTATCAGTTTTGAATGTATGTTGTGTCAGTAACAAGTTTGCTCAGCTTTCAGGTAACCAGTTTTTAGTAGACGCACACACAGACACACACAGGCACACAATGTTTTCTTCTGTCAAGTGAATTAGGAGGGAAGAATGTTGCTGCTAGCATTCTGTCTCTTCGTCTTTCTATAATTTCAAGGTAGTCACGGGGGCAAAGGGGGGGTGGGAAGCCATCAATCAAATTAGAACCAAGTCTGTCACCTTACGCTAGATCAGCTAATAAGTCTGTTTCCAGACTCCCTCCAGAGTACAACTCACTGAGGGGCACCATAATTAACAACAGTCCAGCTCATTAACCTTCACACTGACAGACACAGTATGCAGTACAGGCATTATCTGGAATAATCAATGGTCCAAAGTACAAAGGAGCAAATACTTTGCTGCTGTGCCTAAATATTGTTTTATTTTTTACTTTTTATTTTACTCTAGCATATATCCGTTTACTTTCACTTTATTTCCAATGCACTTTGCAATGACTTTTACTAAAGTAGATAGATGTAGATGCGTACAAATGTTAGTGTTAGTGTCAATGTCAGTGCCCCATAGGATGAATATTAAACATATAAGCAATCAAAGCAGAGTTAGGAGAAACCAAATGAGCCTAAACGTGGTTACTGGCCCGGTTAGCATCTCTATTTCACGCTTCCGGGAAATTAATTTGCTGATTAAAGTGTGTTCCCTGTGAAGTTACAACTTGTAGGCGGATGCAAGCCTCAAACTGACTGCACTGATCCCTTTGCTAAATATCCTTTTACTGCAGTCCCGTCCAGCAAGCATCACAGTTAATCAG
Organism: Percopsis transmontana; assembly: GCA_025447815.1. NCBI lineage: Eukaryota > Metazoa > Chordata > Actinopteri > Percopsiformes > Percopsidae > Percopsis > Percopsis transmontana. Next base: position 5,054 of record JAOEHI010051629.1, on the reverse strand, counting down.
CTTCAATTGCATTTTACAGGAGTGTCAAAACACATTCGGCAGCAGAAAACAAGCAATGGCAACATCAGAAAACAAAGGAAGAATCAACCCATTGTTTTATCCAATGCTGTTTGTGGTAATATAAAAATGATTGGAGTTATGCGTGTGTATATTTTATAGTGTGTAAAGTGTAAAGCTTCAAATAACTTTAATCTTCATGGTGAGACAGTGGGAAGTGATCACAGCCATGCTTAAACACGCATATACTGTAGCCATGTTAGAACATTGAACTCTCAGCCATACTTGGAATGCTTGAAAACCTAAACTGTTTTTAGCTATGCTGAACAATATAAAGCATGTATTAATATGTATTGTATTACAGTACAGTACATATAGTACATGAGCAGGAAATATGTACCATGTTAATTAATTACATTCTGAATGTGTGTGCGTGTGTGTGTGTGTGTGTGTGTGTGTGTATGTGCGCTCCAATTATTGTGGGTGCGTTTGTGAGCTTGTGCATGCGCCGCTCAGTCATTGTGTATGTGTGAGAGAGGCCCAGCTTTACTACTGCCATTCATCTCTCTTCATCTTTTGATTGCTTTAATTACAGACCCACTGTCAGCATCCCACTCAAGAGCGCAGCAAAAACAAACTCTTTGGGTACACAAAGAGACGTCTCACACACACACACACACACACACACACACACACACACACACACACCTATCCTGGCTCCAGGCAGTAGTCCATTTGGTTTCTGTCTTCTCGCCCGATGCCTTGTGTCCCCTGCAACTCACTTGACGCAAAACATCTTTTTCTCCCGCCCGCTTCCTCGCTCTCTCTCGCCCCCCCCCCCCCTCTCTGTTTTCTACTGTGTTTATCTTTGCAGTGGCTGTAGGCAGACTGCCTCATTTATGGCATTTGTCAGCTTTGCTTTGCTACAATCTTCGATTCTTATGCATACTGCATAATGTACATCTGCATATACAGTACATCGGTCTCTCTCTCTGTCTCTCTCTCTCTTTCTGTCTCTCTCTCTCTCTGTCTGTCTCTCTCTGTCTCTCTCTCTGTCTCTCTCCCTCTGTATCTCCCCTACACCCACATTACCCTAACAGACAGAATGCTTGCCTGTACGATCAACTACATCTTGTCATTTGGCCCATCCGTCATGCTGTCGTATGGCTGTGCATTATGAAATGTGGAGGTCAGTCACAAAGATGCTTTTGGGGTTGGGTGAGAAACTATTTATTTCAAGTGTTATGTGTTAATAAAATGTACTTTTCCATGTTTTTGGTGTTTTATGTGTTCCTTTCTATGAACCTCTGACATTACGCTGCTTTACAGCTTTTGAAGTGTGTATTGGTCCATTATCCTCAGTCTCTCCTTCCATAAAACCTTTATTAAATATTCTATAAACTAATTCCACACTCATGGAGTCAGGAATTTAATAGCTAATATGGTTTCTCGCACACTAAAATGTTACCAATCCTAAATATCATAAAAAGTTTCAAGTTGTTAAAAATGACATAATACAAATCTTTTTCCAAGCACAGTCAGAGTAATAGAAAACGGTAACCAAAGACAGGGAGAGGGTTTGAAAGGCCTGCTATTGGAAGTGATTCAGAGCAATGTAAGATGGAAAAGATTGACAGAATAAGTTTCGTGCTTCCTGCTGTGAGACCATGCATTGGTTTGAACCATGCACGAGTATCAGTGGTTCAGCAGAGCGTATGGCGGACAGATGATCAGCATGAAAATTATGGATGTTTTCTTGATGGCCATTCTAACTTTATGGACAATAATTTTTTTTTGTTTGAGTGGTAACATCACATTTGTTTATTTACTACTCTAGTAGGCTGCCCCCAGTGTCTGTCATGACAGAGAGATAAATAGGTTTATGTCACCAAAGCTCTTTGTATCTGTCACTGTCTGAGACTATGTTGACATGAATTAAGTCAGGGTAGCACGAGGTTCTTTGGATGAGAGGATCTTCCGATTTGTCGTGTTACATTAAAAACTAAAGTAAGCTAATTAGCCAAAGTATAGTAACTATGATATGTTTAGCAGACAGGCTTAGATGTTTTCAATGTACATGACGTGTTATGAAATATTCAAACCTAACAAGCCTCCGGGATCCATAACTTTCTCCGTGAGGGGAAATGGATATGCTCTGCGATATTAAATCAGTTGTGACATCTAACAAATTCTAAACAACAGCCCTCACGGGAAACATAATCCTTTCCCTTTCAATGATATCACTCCAAAATAAATAGGGTCATTGTTGAAATGCTGGTACCAAGTGCTATAAAGTCATAGACCAGCGGTGAACAAACACATTAGCCATTCACTCCGGCCTTGTGGTATGATAAGGATTACAGGCACTGTCTTTGTTAGTTTTTCTACTTTCATCCCCTTTAATCCTCAGACGCCATATTCACTCTTTTGAAGATGAGTTACGCGTTTCCCCCGTTTCTAGTCTGCCTCTCTGTAGCCTTTCTACCTGTGAACATGAAAGAGCCAATGTCGAGAGAGAGATAGATGACAGAAAGGTGTGTGTGTGTGTGTGTGTGTCTGTGTGAGCGAGGGAGAGAGAGAGAGAGAGAGAGACAGAGAGAGAGACAGAGGGGTTAGAGACGGATTGATTTCCACCCGGAGCGCCGCTCCAGCAGTTAGTTCAAAGCGAGCTAGCAGACTTCAGAAGAGCGGCAGGACCCGGCATGTCCCCTCCCGGGCCGAGCTGCCTGTCTGCGGGCAGGACTTCCCCCGGGGGCCCGTGCGAGCGGGACAGTGTGGCGGCACCGTGAAAACAATTATGCGTAGGGGGACAGAGGGGAGAACGCGTGCATGCGCACGCGCTTTGAGCACGAACACGCACAGGCGCAAACACCCAAAACATTGACGCACAGACACACACACACACATTACTTTAAAGTAGCACACACCATTCAAATGTAATGTCACAAACTATTGGTCACAGTAAATAATGTATTTTAACGAAACTGAGCGTCAGTGCGTAAATGCAGCATGAATAAGGCATCAGCGGCACTTGAGTATTCAGTTGTCAAGATGCAGTTCAGGCCTTTTGGCGATTGTAAGATGCAGCCTATAGCCTGTGATATGAAATTACCTTAAATGTATACTTAAATGTATACACTATAGTATCAATCCTTTATTTGGCGATAGCAACAAGCAACAATGCATCCTTATTTCTGGGAGATAACATTACAGTTAAGTACATGTGTCTGTAGCATATAACTGGCCCAGGAATTTCCCTAAGTCTTGCAGCTATCCGTTCTCGCATTCCAGAAAGTGGAGCTACACAGTCGCCTTACCTGGAGCCGGGAGAGGAGAGAGGCACGAGCGGACACTGGTATCTCCGAGGGGACAACAAACGCAGCGCTGCAGTCTCCTGGCGATTGTCGATCAAACTCTATTGGTGTATTGGACTGGCATCACCGAAGGCCCGTGTCTTTTGACTGTAAACGAATTGCTACGCACACTTCCAAGTTCTGTCTCAGCCTCCACTTTGTGCACGTAGAAGGAGCGTGGCTGGAGGCTCCTCCTTGTCAAGAAAAAAATAAGTGAGAAGTTATCTCCGCCCTGACAGAGATACGAATTAACGTGCCTCAGGTAGACTCACGAGGGACCATTTACTTATCTGTGTGACTCAAGCCCGCCATCTAGTGGCTCGTACTAGATACAGACCTTTGCCTTGCGTTATAGGGATGCTCAAACGTCCCACGCGCTTTACAGTATGTAGGCCCTGTATTTTGTTGTTTTGAGTTAGCTTACAAGGCAGGCTACTAATTGAGGAAAGAAATAAGATGATGTTCACTGTAACTATATGCTTATTTCACGTGGCTAAAATCTGACAAAGAAAAAAAATGTTTGTGTTTTTAATTAGTCTGACTGTAACATGTAACATGGCCTTATTATTAATGATAGTCATTATTTTCATCATCATCACCATTTAGTCTCTCCCCTGATGTAAATATGAAGCCCATTGGTCAGCTGTAGGAACTGTAAACAGTGGAAAGGGGGAATACTGTATATTATAATCAAAAGGGTTTATGTATTCTGCCCCTTCTGTTTGAAATAGGAATCTTCTAGTCTAAACTTCCTGAGTTACCTTGGCTGCTTGCGCGCACACGACGTGCACGCACGATAGGTGCGATTCACTTTTGTTTATCTGAGCCCTGGGCTTTGGTCCTCCTCTCTATCTCGCTGTGTCTCTGTCTCTCGCCCCTCTCCCATTCCGCTCCCTGGAACTCTCCACAGGAAGGGATCTGGGATGAAAGAAGGGCTTTGATGGCACTTTGAAAGTCCTGTAATTATTTGCTCTCTCTCTCTCTCTCTGTTGTGTCTCACTGCCTTTCACCCTGCCTTTATTTTCTACTCCTTATATTTTGTCTTTTTCTACTTTTTCCCCTTTTTCATTCCCCTTCTCTCTGTCTCTCTCTCTCCCTCTCTCTCCATTTCCCTCACAATGTCTCCCATTCTCTCTCTCGCTCCCTTTATCCCCTCTCCGTTGTCTCTCTGTGGCGCCAACACAGTGGCCCACTGATCCCCATCCAAGTGTTTCCTGGCGGAGGAGGAGAGGAGGAGAGGAGAGATTAGATTAGACGAGGGGGTCGAGAGAGGAGGAGGAGGAACGACGCGTCTGCTGACAAAACAGCAGTCCTCAAAACAGGGGATGAGAGAGTGATAGCCGCCCCGCCGAACCGGCTGGACAAAAAAAAACACCAGCAGGCAAAACAGACATTAGGGGAACACCTGTAGTTCTGTTCGAATCTACTGTGTATTTACTCGGGGGTGACGATCTTCCACACACACACACACACACACACACACACACACACACACACACACACACACACACACACACACACACACGCGCACGCACACACACACGCACACACGCGCACACACACACACACGCACATCACTGCTCCATTGGTTGCCATAGCAACCCGCATAACGAGGCGCCCTGCAGTGAGGGTTAGAGGTTCTATTCCCCGTGTAGAGCAAGGCACTAACACTGTCAGGGTTAGAGGTTCTATTCCCCGTGTAGA
>JAOEHI010051628.1:0-18262 GCA_025447815.1 Percopsis transmontana | reverse complement strand
GAGGTTGTTTTGTGTCATTATCTTGCTGTAGGATGAACCCCTGACCAACTATAGGCGTATACCAGAGGCTATTGCATAGCGCTGCAAAATGCTGGGATAGCAGTTTTGGTTAAGGGTGCCACCCAAGTTGCTGACTCTGGATCCAGCAAAAGAGCCCCAGACCATCAAGCTTCCTCCTCCATGTTTGACAGTAGGTGTTAAAACCCTGTAAGACCCGCGCTTCCAGGAAAGTTTGCAGGTGAAATGGCCAGACCTATATACACATTTACTATCCAATGGCATTGTGAGGCAAGACAAAAGGACCCATTGGCTATGTAAATGTGGTCTTTAAAAAAAAATATTTGCAAATGTGTTTTTTGGAGAGCTAAAAGTGATGTTGTAATTTTACAACAACAGGTCTTTGCCCTTCTTGACAGCATACAAAAACCTGGCCAATGAACCGAAGATTTAAACTGATTAATCGGTCCATAGGACATTCTTCCAGCACTCAGTAGTCCACTGGTGGTGCTTCATTGACCATCAGGCAAGCCTCTTTTTCTTATTTTGCCATTTTGGCAATGGCTTTCTTACTGCCCCTTGACCTGTCAAACCTGCCGCTCAAAGTCTCCTCTTCACAGATGAAACTGAGACTTGCTTACTTCGACCAGTGTTAAGCTGTGCTTGAAGCTGTTTTCCTATGAGCCACCTATCACGCAAGCTGTTGACTATCAGAAACCTGGTTCAGAATCTGATCCTGTTGTGGCTTTGGGTCTGTCAGACCTCTTGGCTTGACACCATGGCTTTCATTGCAATTTTCCTGAAAAATGCTTTTTTAAATAACTCTGAAATGTACATTATTTTTAGTATTTTTAGTATTTAACCTAAACATTTTTTTTTTTACCTCTGGCAGTTTACCGCTTAACTTTGTAGCATTTCAGGTTATTTACTGGACTAAAATTGCTTCAATTTGAATAAAAAATGGAAAAATGGGGTTCTAAAACTTTTGACCAGTAGTGTATATATATAAGAAATATTTGTATTGGACCTATTTTAGACTCAGTGTAGTGATATATTTCAGCCCCCCTTCAAACTCCGCCTATGCCCTAAATCCCTACAAAGAAATACACTATGATTTGTTGTTTGTCCTTTACTCATGTCTGTTTTAGACTCCACTGCTTATGCAAATCTTTGGCTTTAACATCTTTCTGAGGCAGAGACCCCTGGGGGCCTGCTGGCCTGTGCATCTCTAATTAACATGCTCGCCCACTAGCTCCTATTTTAAAAGAACTAAACATCTCACTGCATCACAGTGTTTGGAAAGAGGAGCAAATTAATATGGAAAATTGATTTTTGTTTGTTTGTTAATTTGTTGTTCCTGAGATAATTACAGTGCATTGGCAATTGACCATCAATTATTCAAGAAAGCAGAAAGCAACAAATTGAAAACAAAACCAGCAACAACAAAAATACTGTCAAAAGAACAAATATACGTACCCTTTGGACAATGTAAAATAGGCATTGAATGTAAACGCATATTGCTGCATGCTGTCTCTAATATACTGAGTAGGACCTGATAAACCAGTCATTTTGTGTGGCTTCATGTTGTTGTTGTTTTTTGTTTGCTGGCTACCATCATTTTCCTTTTTTTTTTTTTATGCTTGCTTGCTTTATGCCATGTAGTTTTTTTGCCCTTAGTTGTTTCCTGATATGTTTATTTGTTTTGTACTTCAGATGTAATGCCCTTTTATTTTAAGTGAATGATTTAGGGAAATTGATTGTAATCAGTTCAACTCTGTCACAGAACTGAAATAGCAATTTGTTCACAAACTAAACAATTTGGCCTCAGTGATGAGGTCATGTCCAGAACGAAATCACAAATTACTTTGCCTGTAGAAAATCAATGGAGCAGGTTTTATTACACCACTGTTGATTATATGAAATACTTTTAACAAGCTCAAATTACTATAGCTCTATGCTAGTATAATTGTGTGAGCCAAGAGAATATATTTCAATAGATATTTGAAACTATTTTTATTTTTAAGTGACTTGCCTGAAGTTCATTCTATTATGAACAGGGACTGAAGGGCACAGGCTCGGGACCACGTGAAATTGTGCTGTTATCTGGAGTGTGATGGATTGTGCTGGATTATCCTACACAGAACATGCCAATAATATACTGTATATAGCTTAGAGAACGAAAAGTAAACACCATAGCCAAGCCTACTGCAGTGTTACAAATATCAGTCAAGACACAATATTTAGTTAATACTGTAAAGGAGTTTTATTTTTTGTGCAAAGGACAAATGCTGTCACGTTGCATTGGCTACAGATACAGCAAAACACAACCGGTGTAAAAATTAAACATTATGTAGTTAGTTGTTACCCCATTTCTCCCATGTCTTTGCCCCCTTGTCTTTTTTGCAATCTTGGAATTCACACTTTGATCTAGGCTACTCCTACCTGACAGCGATAGATGTTGGACTTTCTCCCTTATCTATATTTTTTAAGACTTCTACACGTTCTGCTAGTGTAAGGGTCTTAGGTGGCCTGGGCATTTTCTTACTCTCTCTCACAGTGAATAAAGCGCAGATTGCAAATTTTGCAGATGTCTGAATTTAATGGGGGCTTTTTTTTACTGGTGCAATGTAAACAAAATACAAATTGAAGTTGGTAGATCAAACCAAAACGACTGTGGCGTTATCCAAAATGAATAACATTATAAAATTCAAGTTGTTATTATCTGAATTGTGCTTATAAACAGTGTGCTAATCGAGCGATTTTCAAAACCATCCATTTTAAATGGGACCAGATTCGCACTGTGCTATACAGCGGACTGTGCTGTTATCCTGAGTGCTCTTATGTGGATTTAACTTTTTCGATATTGTATATACTGCATATATTTCCCTTTATGCTAAAGGTGTGATGTACACAAAATTTTCACAGCAGAAAACATTTTTATTTGATCATATAAGATACAGTAAATAGTTTATAATTTAACATATTATACATAAATATATAATCAAATATATACATATATCTTTTTAATGAAATTTGGCAAACTTGTGTGCAACTGTACAAACACTGAAGTTGATCACATCAACTTGTTAAAATAATAATTATTGGTATATTTCACATTTTATACACGTGAAATATACAGTATCTATATATATATATATTTTTTTTATTTTTTTTATTTTTTTTTAAATAAACAGCCTTACCTTGGCCGAATGGAATATAGAGTGCAAAATTACAGTAAACAGAAAAAAAAATAGTTAATATAAAAGGGAGATGGCCCATTTAGCATGTCTTGTAAGAGCAAAATTGGATCTTTCAAAATATCCAGGAACATTACATGACTGGAAGGTTTTCTCAGAGGTGAGGTAGAACACAATTATACAAAACAGAGAGTGATATTGTGGATGTGTTCCTTCAGTATTTTGAGCGATAACGTAAGTATGTGAAGGACACTGTGTATTTTGTAGCTTTTAATTTACAATACACAACTGATTGAACATTAATATGTATCCTTTTACACCAGAGAGAAACATGCGGTGAATAGAAATAATTTAAAAAAATACAAGAAATCAACAAACAAGGTGCATTAACGAACATGGCCAGTGTAATTTTATATATATTTTTTATATTGTCAACCTAACCTGCAAGCACTGTCCACATGTGGCAGATATAGCTCTCACCTTTAAACTCAATTTCCAAAAACCTATTAAAACAAGTCACAGAGCCATTGCTCCGAGCAGCAGAATTAAACACAGGTCATGGGTTCGAGCCCCATAGTTGGCCTACCTGTAAGCATCCTTGAGCAAGATGCCTAACCCCTATCTGCTCCACGTAATAGCACCATGTAATTGTAAGTCGCTTTGGATAAAAGCGTCTGCATGCTAAATTAAGTAATTGTAATAATGATTAAAAAATTAAGATGGTAATTTATGGCTTGGTTTGACTTCCAAGGTGAGAACTAGTCTGGTGCTGGCTCAACACATTAGTAGGTGAAAAAACATTCTAGTTGTGGTTTTGGTCTTCTTGTAGGCTTAGCTGATGATAAGAAAATAATAAAACGATGCTGTCTTTATCATTTAATGTAGATTATTATGTATTCAATACTGGAGCATATTCTAATATATAGTGTTTGTCCTTCATTGTGTTGTTTCCACTACTGCTTGCCATTTGAAAAAGGGAAATATCTTGCTGTAAATAACGTATAGTATCTGAGATGTCTCTTTGAATAAGATTACCTGCAAGGAGGCCTTGAGCAGAGTTCAATCCATCAAGGTTCTCTCGGAAAAGGCAGGCTTAATGTCACTGTGGCTTCTCTTGGTTCAGCGATAGGTCGGTTCATCATTTCACATTCATTCTGTCGTACATGTTCTTCATTCATTTGGGACACTTCAGTTGAGCCCGCTTCAAAACCAGGCACAGTGTTGGCCACGTGAACTACATGCACCTTATTTCGCCCCTTCTTACTAAGAATGCAACTGAACACCTTCTTGAAGCCTTTGCGAAAGTGTTTGGACACCAGAGCATAGACGATGGGGTTGAGACAGGAGTTAGCATAAGCCATGCAATGCGAGAGGATCCGGAAGGCGTATGTAGTTTGATTGAATGGGAAGTCTCCGTATAGATAGCATAAGATCACAACATGGTACGGCAGCCAGCATATGCAAAAAAGCACTGTGACGATGATGATCATTTTAGTAACTTTGCGTTTGGCCCTCTTGGACTCTGACATGCCATCTAAGGGGTCAACGGCTGTCCAAAGGTACTTGATGGTTCTAGTGTAGGAAAGGCTAACAATCAGAACAGGAATGACATAGCCGAACATAAAAGTACATGTGTCCAGCACTTTGCGGTTTTGCTCCTCCCAGCCAGGAATGCACACAGTGCTGTTTGCATAATCAATTAGGTCATAGTAGCTCAGATATGGGCCAGCAAAAACCAAGGATAGACCCCAGATGACCACCATGGCAACCACTGCATTGCAAGGGGTCCGCAGTTCCCTGGAGCGCAGCGGGTAGCGAATGGCCAAGTACCTGCATGTTAAAAGAAAGAATTAATGACAAATGATTAATCTTGGAGCATTCTTAATGCAGACACATCATGAATTATTTACTGTACTTCCATAACAAGAACACTTCTAGAATAGTGCATTTATTGAGCCTCTACATTTATTGGTCTTTCTGTAGCTACAAGAAGTTTTCAACCTGGGTACAAAATATCTCTGTCCATTGATCTTCACCGATACAACGCTTATCCCTTCTCTTTGTATATTATCCCAGCGTACAGACAAGGTGTATAATGACCTGCCTCTGGGGGTTACAGCTGAAACATTGAATTATTGCCACTGTGGGAATGCATATGCTGTTCATCCCAGGCAGTCATGTAATGTAGCAATAGGAGGCTTCAGGGTCTCAACTGGGACCTGTGCAATATCATTTGAACAGAACAAATCGGTTAACCTTATAAACTGTAAAGGCACTTGCAAGATTATCTGGCTGGCAAGATTATTGAATTAACACCACCTTCTCAAAAAGTACACACTGCCAGTGTGTGCTGAAGTATCCGCCGCTCAGGGCAACAGCCCACTGACCGCCTGTATTGATTGATTTGACTTTGTTGCCCAGCAACCGTAATGAGGTGTTCCATCAAGAAGGAACAAAAAGACAAGAATAATGTCGGGAAAACAATGTATTCAATTAGTGATTACGCTTTGCTGTAGGGTTTGAAGGACTGTTTTCTAATAATTAAAATCTTAACTCAATTTCAATTATTGTTCGCAGCAGCCCTTTTACCATCACAGCCTTGGATGATAAAAGCACTTTTCTAAAGGCACCTTTTTATTCAATTTTGGGACATCAATTTAGACAGTTGCATTTGTAAGCGGGTGTACTTTAAACGTATTCATACTGTGGTATTCAACCCATCAATGAAGTGAATGCAAATAATTGTGAACTTAAATGAGGGGAGTAGGCCAAAATCTATTGCTGAAGAAAAAGTTGTCTTCCTTAAATGGCTTCCAACTGAAAATTGAGTCACTGCATGAATTCATTAATTTAGCATTAAATTGTTACTTAATGTGGACACCATTGTAGGCCATGTTCTTCACATACCTGTCAACTGACACAGCAGCTAGCGTGAAGCTGCTTGCATACATGGTAAGGTTGATAAAAAAGTGCACCACTTTGCACATGAACGAGCCGAACACCCAGCCCTCCAGAGAGTAGATGGTGGCTTGGAAAGGCACACAGAAGATGATGAAGAAGAAGTCGGCTACGCTGAGGTTGAGGATGAACAGGTTGGTGGTGTTGTAGCCGACTTGTCCGCTGCGCAGCAGCACCGCTAACACCAGGCTGTTGCCAACCGTTCCCAGGAGAAAGATCAGGGAGAACACCACAGAAACTATCACGCTGGTGGGGTTCAGCTGGTAGCTCTCAGATACATTTGACTGTCCTCCTGTTTTGGTCAAATCCTCCAAATCAGCCATTTTATCTATAGCAGTCTATAGCAAAAGAAAAAGATAAAGGGTATGTTTAATTTAATGTGTTAGAAACAGAAATTGATTATCATTAATTTATAAAGGAAATTGATTTACATAAAAGTAATTGCAATTTATTTTCATTTTCATTAGTATTTATGCACACACATAGTCGGTGCACTTTGACTTTTACCATGTCTGAGCTTTTACTGGAGCCTTTAGATATGTATCTGACTTCAGTGTCTACTTAACTGGTTTAAATTCACAAGAAGAAAATAATCTTGTTTTCACAAATATGAGAGATACAGAATTGGCTCTTGAACCGGAGTTATGAGGCTGTTGTGATTCAGGTTTATGGATCACAGTGGAGATGTGTAACGCAGATGGAATTCTTTGAAAACATTGCGCATACAAGTGTCAAAACCATCCTTGACAAGGATGTCAAGGATTCTGAATCAAACTCTCTAACCGGTTGGATTTCTATCAACTGTAATTGTGGAGGGGTGGGTGGTTTAGCTGTCTGTCTGTAGAGAGAGAGCGTGTGTGTGTGTGTGTGTGTGTGTGGGGGGGGGGTTCAGGGGACTCCCGGGAAGTGGGTGACAAAATATGTGTTGAAGACCTGTGTGTTTATATTTTGCACGTTAACCCAACTCACCTGTGTGGCATAGCGTGACTCTGCTACAGTAATGTTCCCTGTTGAAGGCACCACTATGGCATGTGAACAACCACAAATGGTAATATCCCACCTTTTATGCAGGGGACTATAGATTTGTTTGCTGAATTGAAAATTAAGAGCATTTTATTCAACCCTCTCCGTGTTGAGGGGGAGAAAAATCATTATTCTCTACAAGGAGATGTAGGGATCTCATGCATAGAAATCATGCACTCTAAGATTGAACCGTTTCCTTTCCTTTTGATGTCACAACAAGCAGCTGCTAAAGAGGAAATTGCCATTACTATCTACTGAGCCATTTGCGAGACCAGCATCGCTGCTCAGACCCTAAAACTCAAGGCAATGCTGTGTGGTGGGGTCATACTTTTAGTCATACAAGTATTTGACTTTTTGTTTTACTTTGTTTTTTTTGTGTTTTGGTGGTCAAACCAGTCAAAAGCAGTGAATTCTACATATGACGTGTTAATAGGAGGAACAATCAATTGAGTTCATGTTTGCTGTGGTTCATAATTTATAGTCTCTTTACAGTCTCAGTCATTTTGAAGGGGATATGTTTCTGTTGATGACCCCAAATGCTCTTCCTAATGTCAGAAGATGTTCAAAATCAGAAGAACCATATCTGATTTGCATATAAGTCAAATAACATTGTTTATGAGTGTAACGTTGTCTGGCATGCACTTGCTGTTGTGGCACAGCTGGAAAAATGGAAAAAGTAACTCGCGAAATGGTATGCCTCGGCTCAGGCAACACAGACAGGAAGTTAGCCAATAGCAGCTTCTAATGTGACTGACTGGTATTTCCTGAACATACATGTAGCGTGAGCCAAACAATGTGTCAAAGCTCTCTCTCTGTTGAGAAAATGAGGTGATATGGCCATGTTGTTGCAATCATATGTTTACAGCTCATTGTATATCTTTGCAACAATATCCCTCCAGGTCTCTCTTCCTCTCAAACGGGGTCCTTTAGGAATTGCACATCATTTGTTAATGTAAGGATTTTAAAGCAACATGGCAGCCATTCAACAGTATTTAACAGAGAAGGATACTAACTAACAAGAAAACTTGCAAATCTGAAGAATTTCAGTGAGCATACAAACACTGTATACATTGTGTTTCTGTACCAGCTCCCTACTTGACATATTTTATAAACAAGTTCCATAGGGTCTGCTCTGCAGCTCCGTCACTTTTACGTCACACACAATCATTCAAGAGACACCTCTGTTCATGTGTTGAATCAATTCCACTAGTCCTGGAAACCCTTGACAGAGCTTAATGTAACCCCACAAATATTACATTGTTTAGAAATTAAATATAATAAAACATTACTTGATAGATAGAAAGATAGATACATATATAGATACTGTAGATAGTGAGAGACAGACAGATAACATTAATAAATGTTTTGCCTTTTGTTATCTATAACATTAAGACCTGTAACATATTATCCTTGTCTTTTTCAATTAAAAGTGGAGATATTGTCATCTCTTTCTCGTCAATGTAGCTACTTTCTCAAACAGCAAGGTTATGGTTGGTTGACAGTTGGTACAGCCAAGGTATTTTGGTAAACAAAACAGCAGTTGTGTTATTGTGTCAGGGAGGATCTTTCATAGACCGCTCTTTGCTTTCTTCGAACCAGTCCTCCAGGGACACAAAAATCTTGCCATTTATTTAATTTTGGACTGCAGCAGCATATTAGCTCAAAGACTCCAGACTGCAGAAAATATATCCAAGTGTGTATGCGTACTAAGGAAACAGCTACAGACATGCCAAAAGCTGAGAGAATCCTCTGAAGTGTAAGAGACCTGAACGGTTTTAATGTTAAGAAAGCCAAATAGATTGTTACAATTCTCATAAGACAGTGAAAAGAACATCACAGAACTGTTGCCTCAGAGCCTAATATTATACATTTCTTGCAGTTTGTATATAATTTGCCAATTAGACTGCCACATTATTTGACCATAAAAAGGCAACACATAATATTTTGACTTTATTGTGGCTTTGTAGCAGTTTCATGACGTACAGGCTCTCCCACAGTGTGATGCTCAACCAAACTTCAGCCATCAACTGAGGAATGTTTATCAGTTACAATATCTCTAGCTATTTCCTTGTACTGTACAATATTGTTTTAACCAGCTATAGCTGGTTCCTTTGAAACCAGCTATAGCTGGTTAAAAGGGAAAGAAGGATGGTGATGGTTCAGAAAATATCATTATGAATATTAAATTAATTCTGAATTCCTTCATGTCTTCATGCACCGCATAGACAGCATGCAGATAAGCTAAGACAGGGTAAACCTACCAGGGTTTTCAGTAAATGCTATCCAGTGTTTCAAGATCTTGTTTGGATTATTTGTTGAGATTCCCAACCCAACGGTCATACCATGATCATACTGGGATTCAGACCACTGCTTCTATCCCGCCTTTGTACATCGAGATCTGCTTGTGTTGCTGGCATCTCCCTCCCTCTCCCACTCTCTCTCTCTCTCTGCACCCCCTCCCATTCCTCTTCATGGACTCCTCCTCTACATTCACTTTAATGTTCACACTTCACTGCAGGAAAGAATTGTAAGCAAAGGTGTAGGGTGATATCACAGTGCCTGACAAGCTATTCTCTGTTCATGCCTAACAAGGCACTGACAAATAACCTTTACGCCGCATTGATTCCATTAAGTAACGAATACTGTGCAAATACTTATTGTAATACTTATTTGCACCGCCACTGCCACTATATAGATTATAATGTGTCAAAAATGTAATTAATATGTCTGCACAGTTAGCAAGAATGCATACAAAAATAAATAAATATCATAAACACCAAATACTTGTTAACCAACACAATTGTCCGCCCTGCATTTACAAACAAATTGAGCGGCAAATTACACCTTACCACATCCATATGGCACAATGTTTCTTTCTTATTAATTAACAGGCTTTAATGTCACACTGTTGGCAGAGTTACCCGTTAATGATAGTGTTGGTAGACCTGGGGCTACTTATTTTAAGTGGAGCGGTACTGTATTCATCACTGCAGTAATTACCATAACCTTAACTCCTAAACCATTTTTTACAGAACAGCCTTCTATTTATCTATCTAGTTATCTACCACAGGGATGTACGCCGTTGTCTTCATAAGTCAATAATAGCCCCTCTTGCCACCCATACATCCATCAAACTGACAGGTCTGCAAGTCACAACATGCTGGAAGCTTATCGTCTCCAATAACAATTAGTCCATGTTCAAGAATGAGCTGGACACCACAGATGTGGCACGACCTGGTGCCAAATACGCTTATCCACAATGTGGCCACCCTTATCTACAGTATAATGGCTTCATTAGAAAAGTCCAATAGAATTATTATATTCCGTTCGGACTGCAAACAGATTTCTTGTGGCTCCTGCAGGAAGCCCAGCATATCACCACCAATCCTTACCATACATTTGTCAACAAAAGAAATCAGCAAATTTCCTTCTCCTATTTCAAGGAGGCATCTTAAAAATGCTGCCCACGTTCTTTGGGGGTAGGGTGGGTGTCTGGGGGGGGGGTCAGCTACCCTCCACCAACTCCATGACACCAGCACAGAGACAAGGGCAGAGTGCACTGTCACCAGCTCTGCCCATCTGACATACCATATGTTCCACAAAACCTTCCTTAGGGGGTTGACGCTGTTCCCGTTAAACCAAGAGCAGCTATTATCTCAGCAAGTTACCAAAAGCTCACCCTCAGCTTTATGAGATCTCAAACGACTGCACAATCCCTGGACATCTCATCACCATCTAACAGCCAGTCATAATGTCAGCAGTTTGCAGGCTTTATGACAGTATCTTTTTGTATCATATCCTACATGTATAAGATAACCCAGTGTAATTCACATTTCACTGCAGTCAGGAGTCAGGTGAAAACCTCGTAACACCTTGTAATTTGGTCAGTTCTCAGATTTGTATTTCAATTGACTTTTAATGACACTTTTTAAACATTCAATTAAAGACATTATGGTCAGTTTGTTCTAAAATAAATATACAATTATAAACTGTATACATGTAACAATGAGTAGACCTATTTGCAGAGTTTATTTCCAAGAGGGGAAATCCAAAAGCAGGTAACAGGGGCAATCGCAGTATCAGGGATAACCCAAGAATCATAATCCACAAAACAGGCAATGGTCAGTCAATCCAGTAAATCCCCAAGCTATGTGACGCACTGCGCAATGCTTCTGAAAATGAATACAAGACTTCACACAGAACACAGGCAGGGATATAAATACAAAGACGAGACACAGGTCGGCAGGAATCAGGGAGACAATGGCAGGTGATAATGAATGGGCGTGCCACAACAGGAGGGCTGAGACAGAGTAAACCATCCAGGACAGGGAGAAGGAGATCTCAAGGGTTGTGAGTGGGATATTCTAGGAAAGTTCAATAAACAGGGGAAGAGAAGCTCTGAGTGACAATACAGAGTGTGTGTGTGTGTGTGTGTGTGTGTGTGTGTGTGTGTGTGTGTGTGTGTGTGTGTGTGTGTGTATATAAATAAAATATTATTAGGTAAAGGTATAAGGTTTCATTTAACAGCCAAGATATGTGAATTTGCAGTCAAAGCACAAGTTACACTTGAGGTCAATTGAAAAGAACTTATTCACTTAATATAATCATGTGGGGAAATTTTCACGTTGCCCTCTGGTGCAGGGTCAGCTGACCATGGAGAAAGGAGGGGTAAGGCATCTCAAACACACTTATGGACAGAGCCCATAACCCCTGTCCATAAACATTGCTTTGATTTACCAAACTCATTGTCACTCACGAAAGCTTCATGAAATTTGGTCGGTGTGATTTGTGTGTGTATGCAGTGTCTTGTAGGTGTGATTTGTGTGTGTATGCAGTGTCTTGTAGGTGTGATTTGTGTGTGTATGCAGTGTCTTGCAGCATCATGTCCAAAGTGAGCTGTCAGTGGCTCCAGGCCAACTTAATGCTACACAGCACAGAGAAGGTGAGAGAAATGGATGAATATTTATGATGAATGATATTTCCTTTATAAAACCAACCACACTTATGTAAAATGAAAGTTTAGCTTAACGTACTGTATGTTGCTTAATAGCTCCAAGACAATGATGAATCTCGGCTTCGGTGTAATGCAAATTAACATTTGAGAATACCTCAGGGTATCATTTCATGTTAGTGTTTCCATGGCAACCACAGATGGATTGTTTTCAAAGGACGCTGTTGACAGTGGATTGATGTTGGCCCAAAAGCACAATGAGTTTGACATTTTATAAAGTAGTCTGCATTGAAAGGTATGGGTTAATTATGAAAAGGTATCTTTAGGCTATAGAAAACATGATCCATTGGGGTTTACCTTCCACCACTATATCTACTGTATCTATCTATCTATCTATCTATTAAAATATGCATTCTGTATCAAACCACCTGTTTTTTAAGATTTGATGAAAGCAGGTGGCATGGTTGAGTGTGATTACCACAAGCAATCAAATATCCCGGTGATAGAAGTGTGACCGAAATACAAATCACATCATTAGTTTTATAATTTAGTCTAGTAAAACATATTGAACATATTAAACTCTATTACTTGAAGATGTTTGCTTAATTAGAGACCTGTACCAACACAAATACATATATTGTACTTCATTGAGCTGGTAGCAAGTATTTAAAATAGAGTAGACATTGGTAAATATAATACACGTAGTGCATGCTTCTAATTGAATTCCTTTCGTTTAAATTAAGATAAGTAATCCCGTTCTTTATGGCACACAAATAGGGCATCTATTGTCGAGATAAATGCTTATACTACAAAGCATTGCCCTTGTTGGAAATAAACTAGTTTTCAATTCAAGAGTGGTACAACACTTTATACACAATACATAGGCGTGACATATAGAGAAATCCTTTGGGGTTATTTCATACATTTACCAATTGTATACAGAAAATACTGTTTGAAAATAATATCCCATGTTCATGTAGGAGTTGTGTGTCTCCACTGTAATATTTTTTTTACGAGATTTATTCATACTATTTATATACATTCAGTTTGATCTGAGGTTGCTTAAATGAGATAAACAACATCGACATAACCTGTCATCTCTGGTCAACAGTGGCAGTAGAAATGATCGGTGAGATGTCGTCATAGATATAACAACCATCACACAGCAATTTGGTCCCCTCGCCGCGATGGAGCACTAATTCTGACTCACCCTCTATAGTTCAAAACAACTTGACTGCCAGTCAGTGCGGTGCAGCTTAATTTTAGAATTTGTCTAACTCTATACAGAGCAAAAACAGAATGTAGCAATTACAGAAGTGTGAAGTTCAGGCAGGTTATACATCTTCTCAATACTAACCATTGAGAATTATCGACTTTTAAAAGTCTTATAGGCCCTATTTCTTCAGCTTATCGCAAGGATGCCAAAACCATTGCATCATTCATAAACCATTGTTCATGGTTCAACATTAGGCTGCAGAATATTTTTGCCAAAATATGAAATGCCACACCATTGTCTGCCGTCTATTTGGAACACACATGGTATTATTTTAGTCAGTTGAATAGAATAAAGTGTAATGACTAACCAGTAAATCTGTTGCTAGGGAACTGGTCTACTCGGCACACACTGAACTGACTCTAGATCAATCTCCATTTGGATAACTGGTTCCCAACTAATGAATGGGCAAAAAAAAAACACAATAAGAAAAAAACAGTTAGCTCAATGATTTGGGATAATCTTGTTTTACCTTATTTGATCTTCATCAGGAGGAAACTAAGCTTATTGGGAGCATAAATAAATAAAAAAATGACAATCAAGGACACTCACTATACATTTCATAATGTGTAAACAGAAATAGGAGATATAATTGAGTACCTTCAGACCCAGCTGTTCAGTATTTGTAGCTTTCTGTGCCAAGTAAAGTATAACTTTAATTCATTATTATGATTCAGTTTGATTGTAACAATACACAGTCAATAAAAGGTAAATTACCTTTTATTGACTGTGTATTGTTACAATCAAACTGACTCCTACCGCTACAGGATTGTCAATGGACTGTCAGTAGCTTCAACGCCACATTTCACAGTTTTTTTCCTAATTAGAAGAAACCACTGTTGTCAGTGAGCAATTTTGCCTCTGAGTGCAGTCTCATTAAAGAATAGCCTATGTAACTGCACAGAGCTAAACAGATAATCTGGCACTCATTGGGCAATAACAGGATAACAACAGGATCTTATTGTGTGGGCGCTTTAAGTGTCACATGTCAGACGGTACCAGGTGCAGCGATCACCCACTTGCTCATTATAGTTGTATGTACATGGAGAGACAGGAAGTGTCATCTGTGTAAACAGAAACATACATATATGGATGAATGGTACTCAGTAACAGGATCTATTTGTTCCTTTGCAGTTGATTTACCCATTCAATTTAAACAGGCCCTCAGTTTAAAGTTGATGACCTAATTGCTACACCCAGTAGGGCCTCCTGCTCTGAGCAAGAAAAGACTGAAATAGTATACTTTGAGGTTTGATGTTTGATATGCAAATAAAGCATATACTATATATTTAATATGAAGCTGCAAACAATGGTTTAATAACCCCTGAATTGTTTTTACTGCCCCCTGCTGTACAAAACTGTAAATGCCTTTAGTGTATGTATGACCCCATTCTCTCCATGTCAATGCCTTACAGAACATTAATAGCAGGGTTTGGGCCAAGTCACCCAATGCTTGAGTCACAAATAGCTTGGTCACAGATAATAAAAGCAATCTGAGAATCCAACAAGTCAAAAGTAAAGCCCCATGTAAATACAGATGAAGTCGGAAGTTTACATACACTTGAACTCATTAAAACTTCTATTTTTTTTAAACCACTCTACAGATTTAATGTTAACAAACTATAGTTTTGGCAAGTTAGTTAGTACATCTACTTTGTGCATGACATGTCATTTGTCCAACAATTGTTTATAGATTATTTAATTTATAATTCAGTATATCACAATTCCAGTGGGTCAGAGGTTTACTTGCACTAAACTGACTGTCTTTAAACAGCTTAGAAAATTCCAGAAAAATTATGTCATGGCTTTAGAAGCTTCTAATTGACATAATTAGAATGGTTACTAAATTTAGTTGAAATGTATGTGGCTGAGGTGTAAGTCAATATTTTATATATGAAAATTCACTATAAACCGAACTGACTAGAAAACAGTTACTAACCCTTTCTGACTCAGTGAGTGTATCTCTAAGTTAACATGGATATTGAAAGACTCAAAGTCATCTTTAAAATAATTTATTTATATTAATATCTTGTGACATAATCAGCATATAAAATATGTACAGAGCATCTCATTGGTAAAAACAGCAGACCCTGCTGGGTGATTATGTGCTTACAGTAAAATAGCTGGTAATATCTGAGTAATTTCTAAGAATGTTCCTTCCCAAACCCCATTCATTTAGTAATCAGTGATGCTCTGCTGCTGCGTGCTGCTGTCCTGGTATTTCTATGCACAATATCCAATACATTAAGGACATCAAAACTTAGTCCAAGTTTAAGAAAGGCTGCAGGTTGAGTGTTTGGAGTTTCTCTCCTTAAAAAGAAGAGAACCAAATATACAGTTAAACACAATCTGTTATTTAATTCACTCACCAATTAACTCATTCTTTATCAGTGGTCTACTAGCCAAGATCACCAAAAAGAAGTGCTTCATATTTTTAATAGTATAACAAATACAAATATATAAATGACCATTAGAAAATGTATGCACATTTTATGAAACTAGTTGTAAAATGCAATAAATACATAATCCCACAACCTGTTAGGGGGTTCATAATGCACACTTACTACTGTAATTGACTTATTTACAATATGTTGTGAACTAAAAGAAAAAGTTGAAAAGAACACATTATAAAAGCAATGTACCTAGATGCTAGCATGCTGTTAGCATGCTAATGACGGCTAAGCTTTCTGGCTACCTGTTGTCTCTGCTGTTGGCGTCTGTATTCTTCTTCACTAGCAGCAAGAGCCTGGGCCAGAGCCAAATCCTCTTGCTCCTGAGGGCTGAGACACATACAATGTTTCATCAGGCACCATTGTTATTACAACGGCTGGTGCAGCCGACGCCACAGTCTAACAACTCAGAAATTCGTGGACTGTGATGAATAGTTATTCTCCTTATTCGTTGTGAAGCTCATGTGAGAAGCAGCTTCTGGTGCCACCTCTCCGCTCTCATTTACATAGAGGACTTCACGTGCATTACTAGATTACCACTGATTCATACACTGCCTCCCATTTACTTGGTGCAAATGATGTAATAACATGTGGGTGTTTGTTTTGATGCGTCTGTTCAGATTACAATTAGGTCATTTAGCAGACGCTTTTATCCAAAAGACTTAAAATTACATGGTGCTATTAGAAGGAGCAGATATCAGATATCGGCTAATTTTGAAATCGATGTTTCTACAGGGGAGAATATTGTGGAGAATTTGGTTTAAAAGATGTTAATCAGCAGCCAGTCTACCACCACCATCTGATGTATTCAACCTGCCTGCTGAGAAACCTTCCCAAGTAAAAGGAAATCTTCATGACAGGGTCGGCTTTCAGATTTAATAGCCATCCACTACTTCAAGCGAAGGTGTCTTTAGTGTTTGTTAGTTAGATCTAGTATCATTATGCAAGTATTTTACTTTTATAAGTGTAACACCTGAGCAGAGTTTTGCCTCTAATTGCCGTGAAATACCTCAACTGAGAGGGACTACTTTCATTAAAATGTCGCACAACCATTGTGTTCAGATGCGAACATGGAGGCACACAATTAGACAAAGCACACAAGCACACACAAAGTAACACGCATGCATGGTTTTAAGCAGCCTACTCACGATGTTACCGACAATGACAAAAAGAAAAAGCAACCCAGCTTTCGTTCATAATACCAAATTAGGTTCACAGACATATCAGAAGGATCATTTTTATTTAAAGTATAAAGCACCACTACAACATTACAATATTATGATATAGTGTGGTACCAAGGAAAAGGACGTGATGTGCATCTATGTGGTTCCGTTGCATGCGTATTCATGTGTGTGTACATGTGATTGTGGCACAGGAACATGGAAACTGAAGTTAAGGTAACATTCTTTTGACTGGCTTAATTGAGCAGCTCAGCAGCTCAGCAGGAACGCGTGTTATAGAACATTATTCTGGTTGCTAATGAGGATTACTCACCTAAGAGTTGGCGGAGTGCTGTGCGCCGACTCAGCCAAGGACATCTCCACAGCCCTTTGTAAGGCTTGCTCCTCGGTCTGCAATGACAGAAAGGCATTCAGGTATGTTTAGGTCCTGAGTGCAGCACCTTTTCTTAAGAAAGAACGCTTTGTTTTTCTTGTTCCTGACTGGAACACATTATTTTTTCTTATGGTGCTGAAAACCACCATAGACAACAAGCTTCTGAGCGTCCTGCCCCCGGAGCACAGCCTTTGTTTTTTTCTGCCGGCTAATATAGTTATAAATGTATCACTTTTGGATATAACACCGCGTCCGTCATCTTCACTTATTACAGGCCGCCAGCTAAAAAAATTAAGGCCAACATACACTGTGCGTCATAGCATAGTATTTCCCCCTCAGAACTGGAAGAGAAAAAGCTGTTAAGTGGGTAGTCACAGTGGACATATGTTTTCTGGGGGGGGAAATGTTTTGTTGGACACAGGACTTTGTTTCCATTAATCTTAACATCTTTACACATGTTCTTTAATGTTATAAATCAGTATCCATACCAGGCCAGCCTGAAACGATGCTGATGCAGGTATTACATTCTGTGCTATTGGGGCTGAATGAGACGTAGGCATCCGTTGGGCAGCGGTGCTGCAAATGGGAAGAAAGGGGAGAGCAGTTTAGGAAATGTGAAACAATCATTTAGCTATCATACTATTGACTCTATAGCCTTGCCTCAATAAATCATTGCACGCTGATTTAGCATCAAACAATCCCTTGTATGTGGTGAACTGGAAACACATCGGTCCAACATCTACAAAGCTCATACACATACTCAATCCTCATTATTTATTTGTTTAAACTAAACCAAAGCCAATGCAGCATAGCAGATTAATGAAAGCAGTAAGCATTAGTTATTTTTATCTTTTTTTTT
>JAOEHI010051627.1:0-18262 GCA_025447815.1 Percopsis transmontana | reverse complement strand
TCTGACATTCAGTTTGGAGTTCAGGAGATTGTCTTGACCAGGACCACACCCCTAAATGCATTGAAGCAACTGCCATGCGAATGGTTGATTAGATAATTGCATTAATGAGAAATTGAACAGGTGTTCCTAATAATCCTTTAGGTGAGTGTATATTCCTCAATGTTAATATTGTCTATCCTGTGTGCCTTTAATATCTCTCTTATGCCTTCTTTTCAAATGAGGTGTATATGTAACAGTGCCCTGTTTGTTTTATGTATTTGTTATATAGCTAAAAGTGAACTGGAGAGTCAAGAGACACAACTCAGCAGCACTCACAAAATGTAAGAACAACCCCCATTCTGTGTTCTAGTACTGTATGTTTTCATGGCCATTCTAATGTTAAAGCAATCAAGAGGCCACTGACAGGGTCTGTGCTGCAGCAGTAGCACTAAAGTGTTTTTTTCAGAAGTTGTTTGAGTAGATTTCAGAGGCCACCTAGAAATTACATAATTATAATTGTAAAATGACTCCACTGGGTCAAACCTGGGTCTGACAAAGTATCTGTGGCAGGCCAAACACTTATACAAATAATATAATCCTCATATAATAGATGGAATTCCAGTGGTGGAAACATCTTGTATTCGTTTGTGCTCAGGTGTTCCCATCTGTTTTTGTTTTAGGAGCATAACTGAGTTTATTTAAAAATTAACAATCTCTGCTATGCACCTTGCACTGTTGTCATCTACAGCAGCACTGATTGCCATACGAGGATAACGTTCATGTCTTCCTCCTATTATGTCTTCAGAGTTCATTGTAGAAGCTTGTAGCTAGCGTTAAAGTTAGATAGGGCCCGGTTATCCCCAATGACAGCATGCCTTAAATACATATGTAATTAGTAATAGTGTAATTTCTGTTTCTTGTCTGGGAAAATGTCGCCTGTAAAATAGTTTAAATTATCATTAACATTTTTATTTTCTGATTGGTTAGATGTAAGTTCAGGAGACTCGCCAAGAAGAAACACAAGAATAGGTCTTTAACTTATTTGAAGAATCTGTAGCTAGTTTTGCTTGGCATAGATAGCTTAATGTAAATGCCATCTGTGTGTTTCACACATGCAAAACCTGTTAAACCAATGTCAACATTAAAGACAGGGGATCCACAACAACATTTTGTGTTTCTGCCACTGCCAGGTTCCTGGAGCTGACAGTGTTCTTCTCTGTGAAGGCCAAGTCAGGAGAGAAGGAGGTCTCCCCTAACACGTTCTTCACCACCTGGCACGAGTTCTCTTCCGACTTCAAGGAGCAGTGGAAGAAGGAGAACAAGAACATTCTCCAGGAGAGGTACAGCACGGGACCTCAAAGTGGGGATCAGGACCCCTCCAGGGAGTCGTGGGAGGTTTTTGGGGGGACGCATGATTGTATGTGGTGTGTGTGGCATACGGGTATCCAAAAAATACACACCAGCCACTAAACACCCAGAGAAAGGCAGTTCTTCATTACCCCTAAAGTCATTTGTGGAATAATTTTAAAATAAACCGTAAAATAAATTTTTAATTTGAAGGCTGTGATTCATTCTATAGAAATATGTGCATGCACACACATTCAAACACCCCAAAACATAAACAAACTGCACAGTAACATGCAGATCTTACACATAAACATATACCATATATACATATACCAAATAGAGACATATTCATTAGAGCCATTGAATGTCTCTGATCACTATTCAGTATTGTGTATTGTGTCACTGCAGCGACATGCTTCTCTGAGCGCCACTCTCCCATAAAACACCTCCATATGTTTGACATTAGATCCTATCTGTTCTAATTTAGATATGTGCAGACAGAGAGGCAGTCAGGCCACTGAACCCACTGGGGCTTTTCTGCACTATAAAAAATGCCTGGCTATTGAGGAAGTTCTGTCAAGCCAAATACAAAGGAACGTTCTTCTTGGGCTATTTTGAACAAGCTACAATCTCAAACATAAACAACAATCTTATAAATAAATGTCTGCTAGATCCGATGTCAGATTAAGATAACCCAATTACTTCCTTCTGCCCATTCATGAAAGCCTTTCAATTTGACCTTCTGGTAGTTTTTATAATCTGGTGTCTCGGTGCAAAACAGGTAATGAGGCGTTTGACGCCAAAATGAAAACTGAAAATTGACTGACTGAAGCTTTAAGTATGCCTGAGGCGAGAAACCAATAGCTGCTGTTGGTATTTTTTACAGCAGGGTTCTCTCTAAAACACTGTATCAGAGAGAACCCTGCTGTAAAAAATGCTCTCGAATACTACGGCTATCGATGCTGTTTCCTGATTAGCCAGTGAATACCAATTAGCCTGCATCTAACTGTAGATAAGTCTCTGTCGTTCATACATTTATTCATTCTGAAACCACAAAATAAGGCAGTGTGTCTATCTGACCTCAGATCTGGCTCCTAATGTACCCTGTGATTGGGTTGCATGGGCTTTCTTTTAAGTTATTCCTACCCAGAAAACATTTAAATTAGTTAAAAGTATAGTTTAGGTCAAATAAATTCTTATTTAAAACACATGTATTGTGGCCAGTCTTTTTAAATCTTAAGCTATATATACATTCCTATACTATAGTATTATATCTATTGTATATGATACTGTACATATTTTCATTTTGGATATGATATCTAGTGTGTAGAACAAAACTCACATTACCTTAATGATGCTTTATATCAGTTGACTGATGGCAATGTTATTCTGTGTCCCGCAGCAGACCTTATTCATGTCTGTGTGTCCATATGTAGATGTGTACGGCAAGCTGTTCTGACATTTAAAAAAAAAAAAATCTTGAAATTTGAAATCAAATTTTACTTTCTGGAATCGCTCGGGGGTCCTAGCGTAGCATGCTATATGTTGCGGTATGCTTTGTCAAAATGGTCACAACCCCCATGCATAAGCTGACCAACTGTTTGCCGTATGTAAATTATGTAATTCTGATCACTGAAAGTAGTAGTACAACTGCTGTATATTATACTTATCAATTTGATATTTCACTGTTCATGTTCTGTTGATCAAACGGCAGAGCAGTTCCGCCCCCATCTTGCACACTGTTGACAGTACTTTTTACAAAGAACGGCGAGGCAGAATAAAAATGCAATAATCTCGTCTTTTTACGATGTGTACAAGGAAAGAGGCTACAGATGAACACAAAAACATTTTCCTCTAGCACACAACATGCTAAACCCTACACCCATTCTCTCTTTTTACTCTCACGTTCTTACAGACATTCAACTAACAAACTAATAGTGTTAACGGTATTATGTGGTAGGCCTACTATGTGCAGCCAATAACAGAGCAGTGCTACAAATTTCCGATCGCCCCGCACCCATAAAAGAAAATACTGATGTTTTTCCAGCTGGTAGCCTACATTAAATTTAGTTGTTCACCGGCAGGTACGGCTAGGATTTCAGTACCTGCCCGTGTGAAGCCGCCCAGACAGCCTGTTAAAATACAGATTCTGCTCGGAACGAACCGATTGAACATAAATTATCGTACTTACATTTCCCTCATCGAGATGTTCTGCCACATAAATTTGGGACTGATCCCTCTTTTATTCACAATTTCACAGAGTCCAGCGATGTAGCCCCACAAAAAGCACACACAAAAAGTTTCTAGCCAACTGTAGCTGGGACTGCCGTCAAAAATATAATGAATCCATTCAGCCTTCTGTCCTCTGAAGCTGGAGGTAAATTTAAAGATGGTGCTGCTTTGTGCCGAGCAATGTTTACCTCGGTTAATGGTGATACCTCGATTCAGCTAGTGATGCTTGCGATAACAACAATGGCTCACGTGCGAAAGTGTTTCTCAAGCAGTGGGGGGACATTCACAGGCAGGGGAGGTAACATTGCGTACAGTGATGTAGAAATCAGAACGGCTTGCTGAAACCCGTTTACAAACATAGTCAAAAATAAACTGACTGAAATGTCTTATTTCAACTTTTGGTTAGTAGACACTCCAGATACTGATGGTAATTAATATACCACCGACTAAATAAGACCAATCCGTTTTGATGGTGAGGATTCAGGAAGCAGCTTTAATTAAATACAATGTTGCAACAAGGGAGAAAGAGTAGCTTCACAGGAAAATTGCTCCACTGAGCTCTTTCATGCTAAACAAAGAGTAACTCTTGTTTATATAGATACCAATAAGGGGGCGTTCATGTCACAATTCAGGTAAGCAATCATTGGATATCAGAGTAGCCAAATAAGGTTAATTTGTAATGAATGGAAGAAGACAGCCAACAGGTTCTCTTGAGGGCGACTCGGGTAGTCAGCCCGTCCTGGGAGCCTTATCATACCTTTCAAATACAGGAAAGGCGTACAATAGATAGAAATTAGGGTTGGAGCGTTACTATGGGGGAGCCAGACACCAACACCTTAAAGGCGCAGAAATGTAGATTGCATTTGTTAAAGTCACTTGTAACAAGTTACTGAGACTGGGGACTGTCTCTGGGTAGCTGTGTTATGCAAAAAGGCTCTCATTCTGCCTTTTGTTTAGCACAGCTATGAGAAAACACTGACCATAGTGAATGAAGGAATATAACACAATACATTTAAATCTCAGATCCTTCAATACCCAAATGTAGCACTGAAAGCACTAAAAAGATGAGTTTTTCATAATAGGTCCCTTTAAGCGCGAATAGCCTCAGTCATGCTTGTTAACACTGTGGTTATATAGAAGCTCACTTGAAAAAAATAATCTTTTGCCCACACACGAAACTATACCTGCTTTTCTAAAGCCCAAACAGATTATTCCATATCCAACACATCCTATTGTTATTCACGCATCTCAATATAACAGTGGAATATGAGCGATAACTAGCATATCATCTTGCATATCTTCTCAGAACATTGTATGTCCTTTTCCCTCTTTAAAAACACAAAATGTTCAGAAAAGATCGCTCGTATCCCATTTCCTATTTATTATATATTCCGCTTGTATAGGCGATATTCTTGAATCCTATAAATAAGACGTGTGATACAGAGTGGATAATGTTGTTAAAAATATATAGGATTCTGACAAGATTTGTAAGATCATAGGCTATAAGTTATCGCTCATATTCCACTCTTATTTATTATATTATGGTGCGGGTTTTTTATTCAGCATATTCCTACGTTATTTACGTTCGGCAAACCGATGGGCATCTCATGCCGAGCGATTCTGGACAGTGTAATTTGATATCAACTGTTGTGAAATTTGATATCAACTGTTGTGAAATTTGATTTCAACAGTTGATATCAAATTTCACTTTCCAGAATCGCTCCGCATGAGGTGCCCACCGGTTTGCCAGGAGTAAATAACGTAGGAGTATGCTGATTGCGGAAAGATGTACTACCAATATAGTAGTATTTTGATATGCATGAGTAGCTGCAGTCATGTTGTTTAACCTTAAAGAATAGAATATACTTTATACAAATGTAACAATTTTATTATTAAGACATACTGAAGGTACTGAAGTAGTGAAATTAAATAAAGAGATTGTCTGTGTTTAGCCGCATTCTTTTGTTGTTTTTGTACCTGAAATAACGTATATAAGTTAGAGGTGAGTCACATGTTCACAGCTACCGTGTTTGTGTTTGTCTAGGTTAAAAGTTGCAGAGGAGTGCTTCCGTCAGGCCAAAGAAAAGGCCAGCTACAGTGTCAAGCCCAAACATGCCTCAGGAATCGTAAGTGTGCTGTGAGATTCATTGGTATGGGTCATAATATCCTATAGTTAACAGAAATTGTTTAGAAGTCTACACGTAGAGTAAATATATTCAAATATATAATGCTGTCTTTGGTGTCCTTGGTGGATGAGATAGATCCTTCTCTTTGACTTTGTACACCTCTCTTCTCTTCTGTTCATTGCTTTTCCCAGAAAGCCAAGCTCGGCATGAAGTTCTGAAGGCCTATGGGCCTGGAGGCAGGGTGGAGTTGCCAACTGTCTTATCGAGAACGAGAACTGAAGCAGAGAGCTTCAGAGACATGAAAGCAAAAACAGAACAGCTATGACCTGCTAAGGATTCTTCCCCTGAACAAGAACTTTTTTTTAGGATATACAGTTCCACTCCAGTTCCAGCTAGAGTGGGCATCACAGTTGAAAATCTACAAGTCTCCTTTCCTTCTGCGAGTCAGTGAAACACTGACAGCTGCACAACAACCGGACCATATTTAAAACATTATCCAAATGTTGCTCGTCTTCTTCACGTTCATATTCCTCAGATATGTGGGTGTGATATTTAGGATCATATCAACGGCACTGAAACTGTCAACAATTAATTATTACAATATGTTTGGAAATTGTTTAACAGTGACATCAACAACACTTAAACGTGCACTCAAGTACAAAATATGTATAATTTGTAACACTGTTAATGCGTCACTCGTTTGGTTACATGTTACATTTGATAATGTGAATGTTAAAATATTTGTGTCAACCCAAACAAATTACATCCTTTTAAAGAATGTTGTCTCGTTACATTTTTACCCTGTTATACAGTAGGATGACTTGGTTTGACAAACCTTAACCTGTCTGTTAAGGTCATATTAGTGCCACTGTCTCTCACTGTGAAAGAAATTGCCATTTGTGTTAGAGTGAGGGATCAAAAGTGAAAATCAGATTGTGTGCTTATAGAGAATTGTTTTGGTGAAAAAGAATGTCACTGTAAACATAACTTAATGTACTTTCACTTACCAAGATGCCCATTGCAAAATCATACATGTGTGCGTGCGTGCGCAAGAATAATGGTTTACCACTTAAATGTCTTTGTCATTGGCTTAATCACATCCTGGTGTCTGAAGCCATCTAAAGATATGTAAACTACATCCAAGAATTCTCTACTTAAATTGTAAAAATCTTTATAAATAAAATTATTTCATTTCTTTTAACCGATGTATAGCAGTAAATTGTTAAACTACATTTTTGTTGTTGATTTTTTTTAATGTTCTGTTTGTCATTATCTCCACAACAGGATTGACTGATTAACAGCTTTGTGTGCATTAGGTGCATTTCTTCTGGACTCTCAACAAAACATCTCTGTCTGTTTGGGAGCAGTGAGCAGTTTAATTTATGTAAAATAAAGGGAATAAATTCAGCTTTTTTAAAAATATATATTCTGAAACATTTACATTCTGAAACATTTACATTCTTTAAAGTCCTGTAGGATAACTTTTATTTTTAGTTTTTGATCCCCTATCAAGTCCATTTTATCAGAAGGTACCACCTATTTTCTCTGAAGGGACTAGAGTGCAGCTTGTAAGAGGTGAGTAAGTAGCCCTTTTTATATATTTACTGACACTACTAGTTAGTGTTAGTTTTTAGGTGACATGTTTCTTGTACCATACACTTTATATGTATGTACTATGTAGGTACGGTATGTACATAGGTTGTGTGTATGTAAATCCTGGTGTTTCACAAAGAAAAAGTCTCCTATTTATTTATAACCTTCCTCCCCCCCCCCAAAAAAAAAAACAACACACAGACACAACTCATTCAAACACCACATTCAAAATGAACATGAGTTCCAGTAAAAATGTAGGCTATACATTTATTTTTTTTAGGCATACACATTTTATAGTATTGTAGCATTGATATACAGTATTTATAATTGTTGTTTTAGTATCATGTATATGAAACTTTTACTGGTTTAACATAGAAAGAAATTTAAAGATGATAGATTAATGTTTTCAGTTGTAAAAAAAAAAATGGCTTGATAGATTTGACCCTTTCATTCCTTGAAGAGATGATCCATGAATGTATCCAAACCCTCTTAAGTTAAGGAAATGTTTCAATTGATTGTATGGTCTGATTTGTCCTGCACATTTCATTATTGATACTAGGAGACCCTAAACTTCAAGATTACCTGATGATGATGATTATGTTATTATTGCCACCAAAGGCAGGGAAATGCAAGCTATAGCACCAGTGACAGAAATACAATCAGGGCTTTAGGATTCTAAACTTAATAAACCAAATCTTGTCAGGACACCCGTATCATTTGGTTCCTGAATTGGACAACCAAGCTTTCCCCACAAACACCTTGGGCATCCGGAATGTCATAATTCAGTTGTTTTGTCAACTAAAATGAGTTCTGCAACAGGAATAAATAATACAGTAAAGAAAAAATAATCTTGTCCATTTAGTTGGACAATTTTTTTTTCCCACCAATGGTCCATTTTCACTATCAGTAAAATTAAATCAGTTAATCATAATATAATAATTCATCACTAAGATTGTAAACTGTATGTGTTTGCAGCAATTAAAGGACATGTCCTCGCCCAAATGATGTATGTATGTAATTATTATATTTTAATGGAGGCTAAAGTATTAGTATGAAAGGTCACGTCTAATTTCGCATAGGCCAATGGAAGTCCTTCATTTGCAACCAATCACTGGTCTTCCTCTGCATAGTAGTTGGTTCTTTGTCTGATTATGATGCTGCACACATGTTCAACTTGGTAACACTGTGTGAAGAAATCAGGCTTTAGTGGCTAGCTCAAGGAAACATATTTTTTTATATTATTTAACTAATGATGCTTTCTCTAGACATCTACAAAACGTGTCCCCTTTATGGCAGTGAGGCCATAATAGGGACATGTTTTGATGATTTGGGGGGGGGGGGATCCAGTGGATTTGAGTGTGTATGTAAAGTTTTCTCAGTGGATTCCTTGTGTCATATTTTGTGTCACAGCTTTCATGCATCCCTTCCTGTAAGATTTTATGTTTGGAGATGCAAAATGGTGCTGGAAGCAAATATCTTTTTCCTAAGCCAAGGCTCCCCAGATTGTTGTGTATGCAAACGATTCTTAACACCTAAGACTGCATCTTAGTGTTCATTCATAAAATGCATTAGCAAGTAATCGATTGAGATATCAGGTTGTTGCATCAAGATAATACATGGATGAATGAAAAATGTCCCAATTTCCCCCTTTTTCAGTAATATTTATATTTTTTGTCATTTTATCAGTGAATCAGAATTGCACTGCAAATAACCACTTGTATATAAATAATTCTGACCACATCAAACCGCAACTTTATCCTAATCAGGTATTATTTCTACAATAGAGGTATAGCTTCTGGGGTAGACTGCCAGGAGTCATGTATGTGCTAGATACTGAATTAAACTGTCCATCTGTCAACCGTATATTAGAAATCACTGTTTCCCAGACTCGCCCACACTGACAGAGATACAGCGACACTGTTTGACCCGGTGGATCTTGCGGTGTCTGAAGGGTGGCTGCTGGTTGGGACATTCCAGCTCCACCGTCAGGGTGGTGAACTTCTGCGGCTGGCAAAAGGCACAGGACTGGAAGGACTCCTGCTCCATCTTGATGTGCCGGGGGATGTAGAAGGAGTTACATTGGCCGTAGCAGAAGCGATTGATAATGGTGCGGCTAATACAGCCTTCCTCGCCAACAGTCTGCCGCAGTGGTTGGGTTTTACACCAGTCACTCTTTAGGTACTTCCTCTCTGTTACCACCAGGGCTTCCTGACTAGAAGCCAGTACTTCCTGTTTGCTTGTGCGCCGATTGGACGTGTTGCTGTTCCCTTTGTAGGGCAAGGTGATGGAGCTCTGGGCGCGGGGCTTGCGGGGCTCAGCACCTAGAGCAAATATGAAGCCAGCAACCATGACAGACAGCAGCATCTTCCAGAGCATCCTGGAGAAGCAAAAGAGAAGAGGAAACAATGTGCTTATTTCAGAATGAACCAAACGGAAGTGCTACCAATGAGGGGTAAACTTTCTTCCTGTCTAGCCTGTAAACAGAAAATTTGTATGATGTCAGCATGCCCAAATATCTATTTCCGGATCAAAAGCAATTTACTAATGGCGAAAATGAATGTGGTTTTCATATAAATTGTTTTTCTTTTTAAAGCAAGGACATTTTTCTCTACATATTTGTCTCTCTAACGGCACAGGGGTTGTTTATTCCTATAAATATTTTATATAAAAATACTTTAGCAAAAAAAGATAACACTTGTAAAGCTAACAATAATATTATCCGCTCTGAATCCTATCATGTCATATTCATAAGGATAAGCGGAATGTGCTGATTACAAAACCTGCACTGTAATATAGGCTAATATACAGTAAGAGTGGAATATGAGGGATAGGCTAACTTGTAGCCTATGATCTTATAAATCTTGTCGAAAGCCTAAATTATTTTTATAACATTATCCGTTCGGTATTTAACGTCTTGCTCATAAGAATATATGCTATAGCCTACATGCCGAAAATACAGTAAGATTACAAACCCCACACCGTAATTTAATAAATAGTAGCAAATGATCTTGCATATCTTGTCAGAACATTTTGTGTTTTTATTAACAAACCTGTTCTGACAAGATATGTAACAGCCAAACCGCTTTGATGAAAATGGTAAATGCTGCATTACAAAAATGACATTATTAATCATAATTAATCAAACCAACAGCAATTTGATAAAGTGACCTCTGATTTTATCAATGAGAGTGAAAATTACAATTTCAATATTTAGAACGATACACTATAAACTTAATTTTTAACCCAAATGACAATTTATCAACCCTATTTTGATTAAATAATTTTTATAACTTCCACCCCAACTTCCATATATCGGTGTGTTGCCTGAGGTCAACTAACCTAGTACTCATATTTATACTGTAGTTAGTATAGTTACATAGTTAGTATGAGTAATGGGATGACAAGTGAAAATATCTAATCCACATGACATAAGTGCAGTTAACACAGTGCTTCTGAACCCTTTTCATGTTCTGAGGTAAAAACAATATACTGTATATGAACAGCATATAAAATAAAGTCATAAACACCTTTTGAAAAATATATGCGCATTTTAATTGTATTTGTGTTACAATTTTTATTGAAAAAAACATTAAATTAACAATCTTAATATTTTCATATCCCCCAAAAAGTATCTTGTGGCCACTCAGGGCATCTAGACCATCATGGCCCCTTCTTTGTGAACCACTGCAGTAACATGACTGAATGATGTAATAATATCAATAAGATATTAGCACAGAAGCTGAATAACTTAGCTGGCAACATCTAATTTAACGCTGCTAAACATTTAATCATGTAAACACTATCTCTCCATTTTTTACGATGCTTTTCCATTTAGAATTCAAGAAAACTGCTTGCCTGCACACACAGAATGCAGGGAACAAGTAGTGGCTGAGGAGGCATGAACACTGGGCCGGGCCCCAAGGTTTAATATTGATTCATAAAATGGGTTGCAATGTTGCGGCCAGCCCACCATAACATGGTGCTTCTGTTGGCTAGTCTACCAGTCAGACCAAGGCCCACTGCAGCTCACTGCAGCCTGGAATGGACCAGCTCATCGAGATTCATCCCGATGGACAGATTTTCATGGAATTTGCCTGGAAAAAAATGAGGACCTGTATTCAGTTGAGTTGTTCCCATCTAGGTCATTCATCCCTTCACTAGGGAGCCCACTACATAAGATATACTTTATTGTCCCCGAAGGGAAATTTGTATTGGACTCTGTCCATTTTGCAGTATTACAAAGACAACACAAAACGCAACACCAAATAAACATAAATACAATACAGAGAAAACAACAAATACAAATGTCTCCCAGCACATGCTGTTATACAACACAACATTCTTCCGTATGCATATAATAAATACATCAACTACTCCTTTCATTGGCCCTTCTCATTAAACAACCCCGTCGGCTGTATTCCCCGCAATAAGTGTGGCACAGCCCTTGCGCCCTTTCACAGTACGATATTGCATGGCTAACATATTGCCTGACCCCAGTAGCCTACATTTCGCACAAATTCCACAATGCACTGACAATACTCAACCTTAAAAGACTATGTATTGGAAAATAACATAACGCACAACCGAATAGCCTACGTATTGCGCAACTTACCTATTGCACAACCCCAATAGCCCACATATTGCACAATGACACATTCCCACATCGCATAGCCCATCCGGTATCTACTTGTCGCTCAACAACATAAGACATGACCCACCAGCCTACATGTTAGTGTTAAGGAGTGTTAATACATAAATAATACATAGTGTTAATACATAAATATTATACACCCATATTTTTAAACATTTCAATGTAAATCAATATTTATATCAGAACTTTTAATCATTGAGTATTGTGATAAGCTTTTAACATGTCTTCATGGTTACTATAAGCATGTTCATCGAGGCAATGTTGACCTATTTATGACATGGCACTAACACCACATAACTTTTAGTACATTAATTTAAGAATAATTTAATTCAGCAGTAACAAAATCAATTCTCATTCCTCTTCATTACCCATTTGCATTTCTACCTGATAAGTCACCCGAGACTAGGGATGGGGATCATACATTTTTATTGATATTAATACCATTTTCGAGACTGCTTAACTTTATCGAAACCACCGGGTCTTTATCGAAACTACGAACGATACTTTTCAAACCTAAGTGTTGGTTAATGTCTGCTTTAGAATTTCTCGTCATATTCTGTCAAAATCAATTATTCATTATATTTCACGACGTGGAAAAAGCCACACGAAAAATGTGGGTTAGCTAGGCAAGCTAGAAGGCTCATACTTGTCAAAGAATACAGCCATGTAAGCGTCTGGGTGAGTGGCGAGAGCAAACACGAGCCAGAGGAAAATACACAAGCCTTATAGACAGAGAAACGCATAAAGCGTAGTTTTTAAGAACGAAAAACACAAACGTACGGGGCGTCGGAGCCGACACAATGACCAACGGCACCTAGTGCCATTGCACAACTTAAATAGTGTCTCTAATTCACAATCAGATGCACCTGGGAGCACTAATCACCCCCAGGCGTGCGGTAAGGAAGGGAGGCACTGTGCGCGCACGGACATGTGCGCACCGATCGTGATAGTACCCCCCCTAAGGCGCGCTTCCTGGCAACGCCTTCCAATGGCCGAGGTTCCTCCGAAGACCGACCCAGGGGAACGGACCGCAGAGACTGGGACACTCTGGGGGCCGGACCAAGGACGAGCAGTGGAGGCTGGGACCCTCCAGAGGCCGAGCCAGGGATGACCTGTGGTCTCGGTGGCCAGACCTCTCTGGTGGGCGAACCGGGAATGGTCGGCAGTGGCAATTGGGACCCGCTGGTGACCGTACCCGGGAAGTACACCGACCAAGGCCCGCTGTCAGCCACTCTGGGGCTGGGCCGAACCGCGTCTGGACCGCTTTGGAGACGATGGTGTTGGAGGTGCAGCGGCTGAACCAGGCGTCGACCCTAGTAGCCAGAGTGGTCTGGCGGCGACTCCAGACCCGGGCTGCGGTGGAGTGGGCAAACCAGCGACTGACTGCCGCGATGAGAGCTGCTTAGCGGCTGGACCAGGCGATGGCTCCAGCGGCGTGAGCAGGCCGGCGGCAGCTCCTGGGCAGGACTGCGGCGGAGTAAGCCCCTCGGCGACTGGACCTGACTTTGGCTCCAGAGGTGCGAGCGAGTCTGCGGCGGCGGCTCCTCAGCGGCTGGGTCAGACGACAACTCCAGCGGCGTAAGTGAGCAGGCGGCAGCTCCTGGGCAGGACTGCGGCGGCGGCTCCACAGTGGCTGGGTCAGACGACAACTCCAGCGGCGTGAGTGAGCAGGCGGCAGCTCCTGGGCAGGACTGCGGCGGCGGCTCCACAGCGGCTGGGTCAGACAACGACTCCAGCGGCGTAAGTGAGCAGGCGGCAGTTCCGGGACCGGACTGCGGCGGCAGCTCCACCGCGGCTGGGTCAGACAACGACTCCAGCGGCGTGAGCAAGCAGACAGCAGCTCCGGAGACTGGCTGCGGTGGTGGGGACCAACGGGCCTCTGCTCTGGCGTACTAAACGGTGAGGTTCGCTCCTTTCTCTCTTTCTCTTCCTCTCTTTCCCTCACTGCTTCCTTCTCTTTCTCTGCCTTCTCTCTCTCCTTTCTTTCCCCTTCTTCCTTCTCTTTCTCTACCTTCTCTCTCTTCTCTTTCTGCATTCTCTCTCTTTCCTTTCTCTCTCTCTCTGCCTTCTCTCTCTCCTTTCTTTCCCCTTCTTCCTTCTCTTTCTCTACCTTCTCTCTCTTCTCTTTCGCTGCCTTCTCTCTCTCTCTGCCTTCTCTCTCCTTTCTCTCCCCTTCTCCCTCTCTCTCTCTCCTTTCTTTCCCCTTCTTCCTTCTCTTTCTCTACCTTCTCTCTCTCTGCTCTTTCTCTGTCTTCACTCTCTCTCCTTTCTCTCCCCTTCTGCCTTCTCTCTCTCATTTCTCTTCCCTTCTGCCTTCTCCCTCTCTACTTTCTTCCTTTCTACCCTCTCACCTTCTTGCGCTGGAGCGTTGCTGACGACATCCACCACTGCTGTTCCCGTGGAGACAAGAGGGGTGCGCCAGAGTTACTCCGCTCCCCGGCGTGACTGAACTCTGCGCGCAGCCGCGCGACCCATTCCTGGTACGAGCAGGGGCTGCGCTGCCGACTCCTCTGGAGCGCTAGTGCCCAGCTTAGCGCGCGACCAGACAGATCAGCTGCACTTCCCGCTCGACCTCAGAAGTACGCGCTTCGTCCAGCCAACGCTCAAATTCCTCCAGGAATTTCTCCAGCGTCACCGGAGAGCCGTCGAAACAGGCGGGTGGGACTCCCATGCCCTCCCGCACCGGTTCCTGTACGGGCAGCCGAGCATCGTTCGGCGCGCCAACCAACCCGCTCCCCCATGCGCCGCTCTCCCTGGCTCGCTCCTCATACCAGGAGCTGGGAGCCGAGGGCACACCCGCAACGAGTGACCACGCTGCCCAGTCCTCGTCGCTGTCCTCGTCGCTAGAGAGGGAGTGTTCGTATGTGTGGAAAAACGGAGCCATCACGACCTCGCCGCAGACGTCCGAAGCAGCCACAGCAGGGTCTCCCCCGATCTTCGCCGTGGCAACCCTAGCGAGGGGAAACAAATGCCTCCCGGGGCGGAAGTTCCCCTCACTCAAGGAAAAGTTGCGGTAGCGGGAAGCAATGCCGCGGGAGTGTGTGCCCTACGGGCTGCTGCTCTCTTTTTGCAGTTGGTCATTCTGTAAGCGTCTGGGTGAGTGGCGAGAGCAAACGCGAGCCAGAGCAAAACGCGAGCCAGAGGAAAACACACAGGCCTTATAGCTAGAGAAACGCATAAAGCGTAGTTTTTAATAACGAAAAACACAAACGTACAGGGCGTCTGAGCCAAAACAATGACCAACGGCACCTAGCACAACTTAAATAGAGTGTCTCTAATTCACAATCAGATGCACCTGGGAGCGCTAATCACCCCCAGGCGTGCGGTAAGGAAAGGAGGCACTGTGCGCGCACGGACATGTGCGCGCCGATCGTGACAGGCCAACATTAAAGAATATGACAATCAACAACGTTGTCCTCATTTGCTTCAACCGCAAATGGGATTAACTTGAAATTCTGAAGGATCGATGTTTGTGCACCAGTGATTTCATTTAAATGACAAGACTCGTCTCTTTATATATAACGTAGTCCCGATAGCAGTATCGATAAGCTCGGAACTTATTAATTTTCGGGTTTTGAGTAGTGTTGTGTTAATCGTGATCGTTCTTAGCAAACTAATCTTTTATATGACTGTAATGAGTTCATGTTCACGCATGTGTAAATGGTCTTGGACTCACTCGTGGGACGACGTTCACTCGTCGTCCCATGCAGCTGCATATAGGCTCAGTAGGCTAAGGCTACAGGAAACAGAAATGATTAGTTCATGACTCATAATGGGTCTTTGGGTTTGTGTCTTTCGTTCATTTGTCACGTGACAGCTGTATTGGCTCAGCCACAGGGCTGTACGCTTAGCACAGGAAACAGAAATGATTAGTTTACGATTCATAAATTCAATCATAAGAAGTGAATTTGTGTAGGCTATTATACTTTGTCAACTGAAACCATGTAAACTTCAGTGTTTGAGAACCGCGCTCTTTTTCACATCGCAAGAGAGCAACAGCGACAACATTTTAACAACATTTTAAAACTAACTAGTTTTAAAATGAACGAAATTAAATTAATAAAATTTTTTATTTCTTTTATTTCTTTAACATTATCTACAGTAGATGCTTTCTACAGTAGATGCTTTCTACAGTAGATGCGATATTGGCATTGTTCGATTGACATGGTGTTGCAGCTGTGAATGCGTGATGCATAAGGATGACTGTTATTTGTGAGGTTGACGTTGTGCATTTTTTGCTGAGTGTTCGTATTGTCGACTCTGTAGTAGCCTAGACTATGCCCTTTTTACCAATCCCCACATTACATTGCCTAAAATCGCATGTTGACCGTTTACACTTTTTTTTGTTACACTTTATGTCCCCACCACTTTTCAACACAAAGTGACGCCCTTGCATATAAAATAGTCAAATATAACTACACATTTATCTACAATTTATGTAGTTTGTTTAGCCCAAGCAAGGCAGACACAGTACACAAAGTTCCCCTTTGAGCGACAGGGCAGGCACGCCCACCAGTGACAGGGCAGACACACCCACAAGCGACGGCTACAAAGCGACTTGGCTACAACAATCTAAGAAATCCCTGGTGGTGTGAATGCAGGACACTGAAACTACCAGATCACTGATCCCAGTCTGTAAAATGTATCTCAAAAATCTAGAAAAAAAAATAGATTGAGATGTTGATGCTTCTGCTTGTCGACAGTTTGTGTGGGATGGGATAAATCCCCTAATGTATTTTTTTCTCACTACCCTTCCATGTTGTCTTGCTCTACCCCCCCCCCCCCCCACACACACACACACACACATTTTTAGTTTTTGTTCACTCTACCTCTCTAATCAGTATTTTTCCCCTTCTCCCCTTAACTTATTTCCTCCCCTCATGTTACCAACAGGACAGAAAGACACTGATTCGAGTTGCTGTGTTGGTATAGCATTATGTTAGCATAAAAGTATTGACTTTTAGTCATAACACCATCTCTCGCTCTCTTCTTCCTTTCCCTCTTTGGCCATTCGTCCTCTAAGATATTTTCGACAGATGTTTGACAACAAATATATAAGATATTAGTCAGACAATTGTTCCCAAAGCCGATTTAAAAACATGTTATTGTTCTTGTAATGTGGCCTAACATAAGTTATCTTTAAGAAATTACTAACAATTTTTCATACATCATTGTGACTGTAAGGACATCATTGTGTGTTTCACAGACTAAGTAGATTAGATAAACTTTGTCATTCATTACCACACAATTTCTAGCATACAACTGAACAAAATGTTTCTCACGGACCAAGGTGTAACATGAAATAACAAGAAGACAGTAAACATAACTACATAAAGTGCACATGCTGGCTTAGTAGCTGGCTCCTACTGTATATATATACATAACAATATAAAATGAGACTCAAAGTCACCTGTGATGGTTATGAGAATAGTGGTGACTTTTCTGTGTGTGTGTGCACAACTACACATTTTAAAAGACAGTTCTGGTATGAACCCTTCACCCTTACTTTCACCATTCACGTCTGACCATGGTCCCTGATTGGCTCAGTGGAGCTATCATCGAGGAGATGTAATCTAGGGTGATTTGGGTCTTAATATGAATTATTACAACTGATGTGAAATACTTCTGAGCTAAAGGAATTAGAATTAAGATATTTTTTAATATTTAGTTGAGTTCAATAGCAAGACCAGGCAGAATCCCCACAGTTAGGTCAAGAAAAAGGAAGGAAGGTATGTGTTTTTGCACAACGGAAGCACAAAGCCCCTCCAGGCTCAGACAGCACATTTCAGTTTTGCATTTATATGTGATCTTGTCACTTGACCTATTGTATCTATTGTCTGTCTGGTTTCCTGTGTCCCAGAACAGTCTGAACCCCCACTCAACCTTTTGGTGTGGCTGCTCTCTTCATTCAGTTTAAATTAACATTTTGTTTACCTGTTGGCTGCCAAAGCGACTTACTTTACTTTTATCCAAAGCGACTTACAATTAGTACATTTGTCAACAGTTGAACTGGTTAACCACCAGTTTTGGCAAGCAGATAACATTCTCCTAGAATAAGGACATCATCATGTAACAAGGTTACTTTACCTATGCATTTGCACAACATTACTCGAAGGTTTATCATTCGCTCCTCAAAACAGTCAATAATTACAATAATCGAAAGTTATCATTTACTCATTGCTAAACTGCAAAGCTGATCTAACAGAGTAGAAGTGCATGTAAAAAAAAAATTTTTTTAGAGAGAGTTTAGAATAAGCATAGTTAGTGGGATTAGTGCTATGTGGTAGAAAGATCGGTGGCCGAGGTACCGAGATGGATTTTGAAGAGGTGGGTC
>JAOEHI010051626.1:0-18262 GCA_025447815.1 Percopsis transmontana | reverse complement strand
AGAATAGGTGGAGCTGGGGAGGTGGCGGGTTTCTGAAGTGAACTTAGCAAGCAAAATAGTAATGGAGGGGGGACTATCTAAAGGAACCTCCTTCATTCCACGGGCCAATGAAGTTGGTTAAGGATTGTCAGCTGGGTGTTGGTGAGTCAGCTGACAGTCAGCTGACAGACAGCTGACTGACAGCAGTGGGCAGACTACCGTGGTCTGCCAGAACTAACGCTACACTT
Organism: Percopsis transmontana; assembly: GCA_025447815.1. Classification (NCBI taxonomy): domain Eukaryota; kingdom Metazoa; phylum Chordata; class Actinopteri; order Percopsiformes; family Percopsidae; genus Percopsis; species Percopsis transmontana. The sequence continues at coordinate 18,035 of JAOEHI010051626.1, read as the reverse complement.
AATATAGTGAACAGTGTAGTTAATATAGTTAACAGTGATAAAGATTCCAATTAAATTTAGATATGTGAGACATTTAAACACGTGTGAGCACCAAACACCATATTAATCTAACCACAAATCAGATCTTCTGTTAATTTTTGTTAAATTATATATTAAAATTAGAAGAATTATTGTTTGTCCAAATTAATGAATGTCCACAGGGCGGAGAAGGCCAAGCTAGGAAAAGATGATCAATACAAAGTGGGTTGATCGGGACAATTTACACTTTGCACTACAAGTCCACTGAGAATCCAATTCAATGTGAAATACAAAGTCATATGTTTATAGGTCAGATATAGTCAGTTATCAGTATGGAGGTCCTATATGATCTAATTCAACATATTCTAATATATGAATGGTTGAGATATAATCTTATTTTCTGTTACTGTAGAAGTCTGTCTGGTTGAGTACCAATTCAAAATCCACATTTTTTGTTTTTTTTGTGTGTGTTTGTGTGTGTCTGTGTGTGTCTACACATGAATGTGTGTGTGTATGTATCAGACATGCAGGGAGCATTCAGCGTGCTGCTCCCCGTCAGTGTGATCCTCATGGTGGTGACGGCGATGCTGGGTTTCATGGGCCTTGTGGCAAGGGCCTACCCGCTGCTGCTGGTGACCTGCGTCCTCCTGCTGCTGGGATGTAAGCACCCTCCACATTACACACACAATGTCCTCCCACTCAGCGCTGCACTGCACCGATCAAGCGGCTGACATGTTGCGAGGAGAGGTGTAATCAGAGCTCCATTTTGACTGTCGTACTTTGGCCTCGGTTCAACAGATAAATAACCACCACTCATTTGTCGTTCTTCTGCCAGGTGTGTGAGATAAAAAGGGACAAATCAGACCAGGGCTGTGGGAAGCAGGGGTGCTGAGGGTGCTGCAGCACCCCCTTTTGGAAAGGGCAGACATCACAGCACTGCCAGATGCAAATACAAAAAAACATAGTAAAACATTTTAAATAATAATTTATTAGTTGTTGTTTACCTAAAAATTGAATGGATCATGGTCAACGGAAGTCACGTAGCTAGCTACTAAGCAGTCGATATAGCCTATATATAAATATCGTTAATCAGCTATGATTCCTGATCTAATCAGCTGTGATTCCTGAAGCTTGACATAAACGAAGCACTCATTTTATCATGGTTTTGCGCAGGAGAACGCGCCCAGACATACGAATGCACCTCCCACTACTGATTTTAACCATAGACACCAGTCCGGTTGGATGGTGGTAAGTCACAAAACAGGCTTTATTAATACAATGTGCGCATCAAGGGAGAAAAACGTATGGCTTCACATGGAATGTTTCTCCAACGTCTCTCTGCCAACAAAAAGGAAACTTGCTTATATAGTTAAGAACAAAAGCCAAAATGGGGGGGTCTTGTCACAATAGTCAGGTAAACAAATGTTAATTTACATTGATTAGAAGTGTAGCCATACGGTTGGGGCCCCTCTTCTATCACAATGGGAGAGGGGTCTGTGGCCAGCCTGCACTGGGAACTATTGACACCTCTCGAGCACAGGAAACAGGTGTAGATTACAGCTGGATTGAAATGCAGTTTACCAACAGTTAGTGACATGTAAATGCGAAGCCGAAATTTGCCATGGCAGCCGGGTGTTGGCTGGGTACCTCTGTTATGTAAAAACACACACATCCTGCTTTTTAACATGGCTACGTCACTATCACACTGAACTCAAGTAAATGAATGATTATTAAATATTAAACCATATCACGGTTCATTCACTACAGCACCCCCAACTAAAAAACTCTTCCCGCGGCCCTGAATCAGACGTAACTGCTTGTAACTGCTGGTAGATAGAATCTAGCTGACTAGATATAATTTGTGAACATAAATATATGACAAATATGACAAGCATGTCATCAGAATATGCTAGATAAAAGAAGCTGACACACTGACTCTGGACTCTTTACATGATCACAGCTAACTAGCTAATAGCTAGCAACATGTGTAGAGAGCAGGGACGTCACTAGACATTTATGGTTGGGGTGGCTAAGCTATCACTAAGGGGGGCAAAGAACCGTTCCAGAGTAAAGGCTTGTATTATTAAAAATCTCGTATTATACAAGTCTGGTCCCAAGAATGTTATTCAATTATACAGCCAACATATTTGTTCAGTTTTACTTGGTTAAATCAGAACATAATTTCACTTATAAAGTCTACATACATTTCAAAGTAGCATTTACAATACACAATAGTATGGATCAAAATGAATGGATTTTATGTAACCCTCATTCAATAACACAATTTACAGAAACCCAAAAAATATGCTATTGTGTGAAAGAACATGCAAATATAGACAGAATAAAAGGATTAAGTCCTTGTAAATGGATAAGTATAATAACAATCTGGTGGCTATTTACTTGGTGGGAGTATCAAATCATACGTTCTGCTTTTAAAAGATGCATATCGATCTATCATATGTGGGCTGGCTGCTCAGTTGCCGTAGAATCTCACTTTCAATTGACATGGCTGCAGGGCTGTGAAGCCTCTTCAGACCCATAGTTTTACGCAGCCAGGAGTGGAGCCGACGCAGTGCACTAAAGGATCTTTCACAAGGGGAACTACTAACTGGTATTGTTAGGGCAACTTAAATAATGTACTTTAGAGAAGGAAACATGTCTGTATCAAGAAGATTGTGTACAGCCAGCATATCTTTTGGTGGACAACCAGACTCTTTTTTGCGGGCAAGATAGTTCCTTGCCACTAGCTCTACTTCCATTTTGAAATCAATTTTGTAGTGCATAGAAAGCTCAACTAAATGCGATTCACTTAAGAAGAGCTCTCAATTGGGGCTGCATGCTTTTATACCTTTTAGCAGGCCTGCATCTACCCTAGATCTTTGAATCTTGGTCAGTAAAATGAACAAATCTTTTTTCGAGTCATTTAGTTCATTTAGTTCTTTTAAAAAGTGCGGCGCTGTTGCTCTCTTGTGGGTGATGTAAAAAAGAGCGCGATTCTCAAACACTACATGGTTACAAGGCTACATGGTTTGCTTCAGTTGACAAAGTATAATAGCCTACACAAATTCACTTCTTAATCATTCTCTATCATCATTCTATAAAGCCACAACCAATTCAAACCATGTGAAAACCAAGGATGTGCAGAGACGCACCACTGTCACGTGACAAATGAACGAAAGACAAACCCGAAGACCCATAGTTATGAGTCGTGAACTAATCATTTCTGTTTCCTGTACTTAGCGTCAATACAGCTGTCACGTGACAAATGAACGAAAGACACAAAACCGAAGACCTATAGTTATGAGTCGTGAACTAATCATTTCTGTTTCCTGTAGCCTACTAACTGAGCCTATGCAGCTGCCATGTGACGAGTGAACGTAAGTGTCCAAGACCATTCACGCATGCGTGAAAATGAACGAATCACTCAGAGACAACTAGTTCACTAACCATTCTATCCAAGCAGGGCAACAGTAAGCCTGTTTTTAAGTTATCAGAGCAGTGAAGGTCTCTTCCTGAACCTATGGTAGTCTCCAAAACAAAACCCTAAATTTTCGTCTGCTTATACCTTCTTTTAGCATCTACTTCAGGAATGCTGTATGTATTGCATAAGGCCTTGGTTTGGTGAAACAACTCGGATGCAAATAATTCAGTCTATTTCCCTCTCAGTGTGTCACATACAACCTATTTGCCTAAAGCTGCACAAGTTCAGTAGATGCCAATCCAAGCTTAGACTGGGTTTCCTTGAACATGTATAGCACAGCACCAAATTCAATTCATGTGCATAACAATGCACATATATGGCCTCTGAAATGGCTTTATGAAATGAACCTCTCCTCGCAGCTGCTCCATCATAGGTTTGTGCCACACATTTAACACGTGCAAGCCCACTGCGTGGAATCTGCTGCTCCAACTCTGTCACAATTGACATGGCATCAAAACACACAAAAAATCGCTCCTTAACGGACCTTTCTCAAACATATCGCACACAAATGGCCAACTGCTCTGATTGTCCATCCTTGGCCTCATCTGCCATAATGGCATAGATTACAGATTGGGTGACCTCAATTGTTACAATGTTTGAAATTTCTTGTGCACAACATTAAATCATCTCATTCTGAGATCTGGGAGAGGTTGCATTAGAAGAGGTTGCATTACAAGGAGGATTGTATTTGACCTCTTTGCAAAAAGGGGTCAAATTCTTTCAAAAGCTCCATACATGCAAGGAAGTTGCCTCTGTTGGGGCTTTCACTGGATTCATCATTGCCTCGAAAAGGGAGCCCCTGTCTACCTAACATGGTGGTGAAACAATGCGACGAAGGTACTCTCTTCTCTTTGCTACATGATGTGCATGTGAAGATGCAAATATTTCTGCAATGCTTCCATGCTTGGTTGTAGCCTTGTAGCTTTGTCAAATTACAACATTGGCTGTGTATTCTCCTGTTTTCCAAACATAAACAACGCATTCTTCCAGTTTCTACAGCCATTACTGACAAAATAATCATGTTTTAGAATTTTGCCAAATACTCTGCATGGAAAGCAGTTAACAGCATTTTGGTTGACTGAATATTCAAACCATGGGTACTTGTCAAACCAGCAATGCTGGAAGGCCCTGGCCTGAGAATCAAAATCTCCTGAGGGTAGCTATTCAGTTTTACCTGTCTAGGCCAAGTGGCTTTGTTACTTAAATCCTCCCAAAAACATGTGGCAGGAGTTCCTGAAGTTCTTTGATCCTTTTCCCTCACTGCATCTGTATGTGTCCATGCTGCCCGTTTGCTCTCTCTTTCTTGAGCTGCTTGCCCCCTCTCTGCATCTGCCTCCTTACTCTTTCTTGCAATGAAACAACTCTCTTGCTGGTCCTCTCCTGGTTTGCAGTATTTATTAGGCTGTAACCTGTCACAAATCAATATGTTAGATAGACATTTTAATTTAAGTACTTACTACTGCAGCTTATCCATACTCCACGTGTCGTAGCTACAGTTTATCCATGTTCTGGGACAGAAAACTTTGAATGTCAAGTCTAGCCTATAATATGCATTCAAACTGGTTGCAAGAGATGCTCGTTTAAGGTGTATATGTGGTGTTTATCGATGGTGTAACGATTGGTGTGCGATGAGTGAGAGTAAGCGCGAGCCAGAGCCAAACACACAGGCGGAAAAAGCTGGGGCAACGCTCGATGCGTAGTTTTAATGGAACACACACACACATAAGCCCAAAACAATGACCAACAGCACAAGGTGCTGTCGGTCAAACTTAAATAGTCCACATAATTAAAAGTAAGTAGGCGCACCTGTAGGGCTGGGATCCTCCGGTGGCCGGACCAGGGACGAGTGGCTGGGACCCTCTGGTGGCTGGGCCGATGGAATTGGTTGTGCAGCGGCTGGCGAGGGCAAGCCAGCGACAGCTCTGGAGGCTGGCTGCGATGGGGGAAACTCCTCAGCGGCTGGTCCAGGCGACGGCTCGTCCAGGCGACAGCTCCAGCGGCGTGAGTGAGCAGGCAGCAGCTCCAGAAACTGGGTGCGTGGCGTGGGCTCCACCGTGGCTGGACCTGACGACGGCTCCAGCGGTGTGGACGAGCTGACAGCCGCTCCGGAGACTGGCGACGGTGGTGAAAGCTCCACAGCGGCTGAACCTGACGACGGCTCCGGCAGTGTGAGTGAGCTGGTGGCAACTCCAGCTGAGTTGGACAGCGGCGGTGGCGGCTCTCCAGCGGCAAGGCCTTCCATTGACCCTCGCGGCGAGAGCCGGCTGGCAGCAGCTCCTGGGAAGGCATGCGGTGCGATGAGCTCCTCCACGGCTGGACCTGGTTTCGGCTCCAGCGGCGTGAGTGAGCTAACGGCAGCTCCTGGGCAGGACCGCGGCGAGATTAGCTCCTCGGCGGCTGGACCTGGCTTCGGCTCCAGCGGCTCGAGCGAGCTAGCGGCAGCTCCTGGGCAGGACTGCGGCGGGATGAGCTATAACTGGGGACATAACTGGGTATAACTGGGGACAGTTCAGCTGGCTCCCTTGGAGCGCTCGTGCCCATTGAAAAGCGCGACCTGATAAAAAAAAAAAACAGCTGCGGTCCCCGCTCGGCCTCGGCAGTTTGGGCGCCGTCCAACCAGCGCTCCATCTCCAATAAAAAACCCTCCAAAGTCTCAGGAGAACCGGCGAAACACGCGGGAGGCCGACCCACGACCTTCCGCGCCAGTGCCCGCTCGGTCAGCCGAGCGCTCCAAACGACCAGCTCTCCGCGGCTCGCTCGTGCTCCTCCCGCCATGAGTTGGGACCCACGGGCACACCAACAGCGAGCGACCATGCAGCCCAGTCGTCCTCGTTGCTGTCCGTGTCTCCAGGAAGGGAAAGCTCCGGCAGGTGGAAAACCGGAGCCCTCACCTTCTCGCCGGTCTTGCCGCCCGCGGTCGCCTCCCACGCATTGAGCTCCGCCGAAAGCCTGCGGAACGTCTCCCCTGATTCTCGCCGAAGCCGCCCAGGCGAGGGGAAACATATGACTCCCGAGCCGATATTCCCCATACCTCCGGGAGACGTCGGGCCGGTGGGAAGCGACGCTGCGGGAGTGTGTGTCCTGCGGGCTGCTACTCTCCTTTTTCGGTTGGTCATTCTGTAACGATTGGTGTGCGATGAATGAGAGTAAGCGTGAGCCAGGGGAAAGCACAGGCAACGCTCGATGCGTCGTTTTAATAGAAAACACACACGTACAGGGCATAAGCCCAAAACAATGACCAACAGCACAAGGTGCTGTCGGTCAAACTTAAATAGTCCACATAATTAAAACTAAGTAGGCGCACCTGTAGGGCTCATCAACCTACAGGTGTGCACTGGAGAAAGGAGGCACGGAGCACGCATGGGCCTGTGCGCGCTGATTGTGACAGATGGAGCCTATTTTTATAGAAACAATGGACTCAATGGCACAATTGTAAGATCATAACTTATAGCTTGCATTGAACACTCCGCCCAAAGTTATGGTTTTTACTACTGATAAACGTATTTTGACTGGCCGTGATCATTTGTAGACTGGTTCAACTCTGTCAAGCTAAGTCGCTAGAACCAATTGAGGACACATTTTGGCCCATACTGCTGGATCCTGCAAGGTTCAGTAGGGATGAAACCGTCTATATGATTAGCTCAATGTCACGATTGGCGTGCATAGGGCCGTGCACGCCCTTTGCCTCCCGTCCTGGCTGCGCACCTGTGGGGGATTAGCCCCACACAGGTGCGCCTCCTTAGTTATTATGAGCACTATTTAAGTTATTCTGTTTGTTGGATTATTAAAATACGCTTCATGCATTCACCGCTTCCACGTCTGACTGCATTTTTCCTCTGGCTCGCGCTTACTCTTGCCACTCCAGGACACACCGTTACACTCAAAGAAGTCATTTGATTGTCAAGTGTGTATGGCAGGTTACCTGTAGATGATGCTGTCCCTTAAGTTTAGTGTTTGGTTACGCTTTAAACGGCCCTTTAGCCACGTATTTAAAACATCAAATCAAAATAAACAAATCAAAATATCACTAACACATTTAGAATTGTAAGCATCCACACCAACATCTCAAAGGAGGTAGTAAGGCATGGTAATCTAACATCCATCACCTTAGACTCTTAGTGTAACACTTACAGTATAAGGCTGAGAATCTCTAGAGAGAGCACCAGATGTCTACTGTGAAACACTTCTATAGGAGCCCCGTCTGTTGCTAGGCTGTTGAAAACACTGTCGTGAGCGTGTAGTCGAGGGGACAGGAAACAAAAGAGACCAGGAGAACATAGTGAGCTACAGTGGCAGAGGAGGAGGAGGAGGGGGAGGGTGAGGAGGAGGAGGCGGGGAGAGAGTGTGGGAGGAAGTGAAAGGACAGAGGATGGTTGTAATGACACACAAAGAGGTGAAGACTAGAGAGGACGGGCAGAGGGAAGAGAAGCCAATCAGAGTGTAGGTACGAAGGCGCTACAGATGAAAGATGAAAAACATGAACACATTCTCAACTGTCAGTTCAGCTTTCAGACTCTCTGTCATATTATTTGATCTTCAGATTATTTATATGCTACCACAAGTTTGGACAGAAGTGTTATGAACTTATTTTATCTCCCAATTGGTCCCACATAGAATTTAGAACGTACAACACTAATTTGTCTAGATAATTGATTTCACGTGTCTAACCTTGTCAAGCTCATTGGAAATCACACTTTCTGACAATTATTAAGAAGTCTTCAACTGAACAGATGAGAAGTTGACAGACAGCCTAAAAGCAACAATTTCAGATCTTTCTCTCTTTCTCTCTTCATCTTGTGTGTTATATAAAGTGATGCACTCAGAGGTAATCATGCAGAATCTCAGAGGATATGAATTTACATCTTAATATTTACTAAAAAGGGAAACATAATTTAGACACATACTGAATATTAATGTCCTTGGAATAAAAATCAATCTGTCTTTATTCTTTTTCATTTTCATTGAATTCCTTCCTTCCTTTCTTCCTACCTACCACACCCCCACCCATCCCCCAGCATGTATCTCAATAACAGGTGCAGGGGTTTATGTGGCCTACTCAGCAGTGGCGTTCAGGGAGATGAGCAGTCTGTTGGATCCCAGGTCTGTGGAGGGCCTCCAGGTTCGGTTCGGCTGGTCCCTGATGCTTGCCTGGCTGTCCTGCATGGCCGAGTTGCTCGCGTCCGCCTGCTTCCTGTTGGCTTGCAGGACCATCACACAGCAGAGGGAACAGCAGAGGTTCTAAAGGAGTAAACTGGGGTGGACAGAACGTTGATTTGGCAGGCGTATATGCCGGCATTGACGGATAGAGAGGAGGGTCCAGATAGACAAAGATTTAGCAAGAAATTGATGGTTCCATCGTTGTACAAAGTAACTCATTACATTGTTTTGTCTACTCTAGGCTTAGTCTAGGTTGACAGTTTGACACAACCATTTCCATCATCCTAACAATCCAGCACAGCTCTGAGAGTCGCCACAGCAACAGCCTGCTGGTTCCATTTCTTAAAGGGACAGCATAACTCAAAAAGACATTTGAAGAGCTCTGGTATTATAGCACATTAATCTAATCACTGAGAATCAGATAACGACAGTTTAGAGAGAGCAGGAGAGGACTGGAAGGGAAAGGAAACCTGTGGGAACATTTCAAAGGAGTTCAACATTAAATGTTGCTACTTACATCAAATTGTGTTGATGTGTACTGATGCGCTGCAGCAGTGCTGCTGGGCCCCAAACCAAGACAAATTTTGCTAAAATGAATTGGAGACTGTTTGCTAGTGCCATCCTGAGGTGAATCTTATCTCTCTCTCCAGACTGTTTTCTAGTCATGTCAACTCCAGTAGTATGTTATACAGTATGGACATGAATACCGTAACACTCCTCGATTTGTGTCGGGAATTTTGTTCACGACTCACGCACCCATTCACGCACCCATTCCAGTGGTGGCTACCACTTCTCTCTACTCCTCCCCCTATAGCTCAGAGGCCTGTTCTACCCCTCTACAGCCTCCCTTAGTAGACAGTTTAATTGAAAACACCAACAATATGCTCGGGCAAAAATTGGGGATCTGGGAACACTATAACGCAAATTGAGGAGTGTACTTTTAAAGCGGTAGTGTTTAAGAGTACACAATTTTCTAAGCATTTTGAAACTTCACATTTTGGGCAGGTATTCCTATATGTCGTTTATATTATCTGAGTAGACTTAGCATCAGTTGAGAGGAAAAACTTTAAATAAAGTTTCACCACCATTGTGACTGAAGCAGCTTCTCTCTTTAACCAGAGCGTGCACAATTTCACTGTGTGTATGACATCATTAATAAATATTCATTGCATGTTCTCTGTATCTATGTCTCGTCGCCCCTACTGGGGGCCTTATGACCGTCCACACAATTCCTCTGTCACACCTGTGAAGTGTGAGGAACACAGAACATGTACAGAATATCCATCTGTGATTAGATCACATGGTAATTGTAAATTACGAGAAAGCTCTCATTCCGTTCCAGTGCTCCCATCACTGCAGCAATCATCTGGCACCACATCATCTGCTGTTCTGAATACTAAATGACTGCTCATGTCAGGTTCAGAAACGGCAGTGCTGACAGACCGATATGGACAGAAAAACGTAATGCTGAAAGGGCAGACGGGGGCAACAGTGGCACAGGGGGTAGAGCAGGTCGTCTGCCAATCAAAAAGTCGCTTGGTTGATCCCCATTGACTTCTGTTTAAGTTATCTGTCTAAGACGCCTAACCCTAACTGCTCCCAAAGTGTTGGATGGTGCCTTGCATGGCAGACACCCCAATTGGTGTGTGAATGGGTGTGTGGATGTAAGGCAATGATGTACAGCGCTTTGGGTGGCCTGTTTGGTACAAAAAAACGCTATATACTGTAAATGCAGTCCATTTACCATCTTTACTTATTACTTAAAATCTGTGGTTCTGTGGGGGTCAGGACTCCTTTGGGCTTGCGAGAAAATCTAGAAACCCACACAGGAGTTGAGAAAACTTCTATTAGACCAGGATTATTTAGTGGTTAGGGTGCTTGACCCACGTGAAAGGTTGTGGGTTCTATCCCCAACAAGGCCAGTGCAAGCATTGGTGTTGTGTTGCTCGTGAACGTTTCGTACTTTTTGAACTAATCTTTTATATGACCGGAAATAATGAGTTGTCTCAGTGACTGATTCATTTTCACACATGCGTGAATGGTCTTGGACTCTTACGTTCACTCGTCGTATAGGCTCAGTCAGTAGGCTACAGGAAACAGAAATGTTTAGTTCAGCACTCATAACTATGGCTCTTCGGGTTTGTGTCTTTCGCTCATTTGTCACATGACAGTTGTAGCCTATAGGCTCCGAAACAGGACAGTGGGCTATGCACAGGAAACAGAAATGATTAGTTCACGACTCATAACTAGTCTTCGGGGTTGTGTCTTTCGGTTATTTGTCATCTGACAGTTGTATAGGCTAGCCACAGGGCTGTGGGCAAAGCAGAAAGCACAGGAAACAGAAATGATTAGTTTATGACTCATAGGCTACCTACTTGGCTGATGAAGAAGAGAGTTTGTGTATAGGACTATAGGCTACTTTGTCAATTAAAGCAAGACATGTAGCCGTGCGCTCTTTTTTTACATCGCCCTCAAGAGAGCTACAGCACCGCACTTAGCCTATAGTTAAAATGAATGGAATGAACGAAAGACTCGAAAAGAAATGTGTTCATTTTACTGACCGAGATTAAAAGATCTGAGTCAGAAAAAAGATTTGAAATTACCACCACTAGCAAGCATCCTGTAGTAAAACTCATAACCCCTAACTGCTCCTAATTACTTCTAATTGTACTCACTGTCAGTCACTTTGGATAAAAAGTAAAAAATTACCTAATTGTACCTTAGGAGTTTCTAGCTGTGTACAGACTTAAATGACTGTTGTAAATGATCAGTGGAGATCCAAACTAATTGAACCATTAATTAATTTCATCCACTTTATGGTGTGTGTGTGTGTGGGGGGGGGGGGGATGTTAGCCTAGTGGGTGTCGCTCCCAGTGAAAAAGTTGTGGGTTCAATCTCTGACATGCTCAGCCTATGTCAGCATTCTTAATCCTTTTTTGTAGCTACTAAATTGTGTCTACTAAATGACCAAATTGTAATTGTAATGCCACGTGCTGGATAGAGAGTGAAACAATTTCTTCTGCTGATTAGAACAGGGGAATTAAAGGACGATCATTATCAGCATCAGTGGGTAATACACAATACTGACATAACTGTGAGTTATCAAATAAGTGAGATTTACATGGTTCACAGAAGCGTAATTTCCTCCAATAACCCCTGGTTTACATTCATTTATTAGATAGTGGGGTTAATTTACTCAGAATGAACTCAGAATGAGACATAATGAACTCCAGCTCACAGCCATTTTCGTCTCAGATGGATGATAATGAAATGTTGTGTCAGGTCACAGTGACTCACGTATGACAGATGGATTGTATATTATTTTACTCTGAGCACAAAGATTCTGCATTGGAACTGTGTTGAGTCTATTGTCATCATGTTGTTTTTTGTAAACTGCCACTATGAGGTAATTTTCTCTTTGATGTTCAAGATGTGCATGTGTCCTTTAACATTAGTTTTAACAACATGAGCATTAAAGTTATAGTTGAATATTCATTATGTTTAATCTTATTTTCTATTTTGCTGGGATAAAAAATTATTGTTTATGCAAAAATGATATCTACAACATAACACATTAGATATTCTGGACTGTACGTTGTAATTGTTTTGCTTAAGTAGGCCTATGCGCGCCATACATACACATGCACACACACGGTTGGTGTTTATGGAATAAAGGAGTGCATCCCTGTGAATTAAAGCATGTTTTTACATGTCAGGGCCTCCGAAGACCTCAGACAACTCTTGAAAGTCTCTCTTGCGCTCATTCATTCCCAGTAGAATGCACAAACACACACACATACACAGTGTGCTTTGGAGCTGAAAAACAATTTCCATCAACAACATCACGCATGAAAACAATTTTCTGCACTAGCCTTTTTACTAGGTTTTGAAAACAACCATAGAGCGATAGACAGATTGATTCAAGGGGCGTAATACTTAAACATTTCTATCTGATTGAAGTACTAGAGCTTGAGCCCATGGAGGGATGAGTTTCTGTTCATAACGTCTGACTTGTGTCTAATTAAAGCTGATGCAGTAGTCACTGCACACTAACAGCATGTAGTCCTTAATATCATTTACTGAGCTCTACATGGAACACTCAGGGTTAAACTCACCACCACTGGTTACTGATCCTACACAAACACAGCGCACAGTGCTACAGCGATTGCCTCCTATATGAAACAATTCAAAAGAACTTAGTGGTATAAAGATATCATTTCATAAAAATGAGTTTCATTACTAACCATATGCCACCCTGGAATCGTTTTTAAAAATGTAGGCATTTATGACAACTCATATTTTTAACATATTGCTCTAAATGTAGGCCATAGCAGGTCTACTTAAAGTGTAGACATTAAATGCATTATTGTAAAAAGCCTACGTCTGCTACAATTCTTATATTACTTTCGGTACAATCTCAGAACCCATCGACAACCTGTCTGACGACAACATATAACTCTGGTGTTCCGGTGTAGCCAGCAGATATGCAAATAACGGATAACGGATTTCCGGGTCAAGATTTCCTATTTTGTGCGCCGGTCATTGTTTACAGTCCGATTAGCAACTTGACAGCAAGAATGGAGTTGGTGTTGAGTTTGGCTAATCTCTATAAACAGATATTTTCATATGAATGCAGATAAATCTTTAAAAAAAGGGAATAAAAAGTGTCAACAGATGCCGTTTTTTCCTAGATTGCCTTCGGCCAATGTGTTCCACCTCTTTTGCGCTCCAAACATACTGTTTACCTGCATGCAACCAAAGCCCGCTCAAATGTGATTGGTCAATAGGCCTACTACTCGGACTACAAACGGACTACAAACGGACTACAAACTGAAACCAGGTCGCTTCCAATACCAAAATAGTGTGCCGTTGCCTACAGATTCTGTAATCATACACAAATATTTATAGAGATTACTTTTCTACCCACTATGTTACCACATCTGACCACTAGAGGGTACTACCTACTCTGTTAACTATGTTGCTGTATCTAGCGAGCCTACATAAAATAAAATACCTAAATTTAGTCTACAATGAATTCTGTTTGAACTGTAAAAACTGCACTCAACTGACTCTAGGCTACTGGGATGGTAATGTCTCTACCATTCATGTTGTACGGTTGTAAAAGCAATTTTGTTAATTGTATGGGTAACTGAACTATTTCCACAAACAAACAAGGCTACTTGCTAACATGCCTTAATTTTATGTATAAAACTAAAACTAGTAGGCAATTTTATGAGATAGGGATGTTACTGTGATAGCGTGTATACCTGCAGAGTAACTAATAAGATAATAGTAGTAAACAATTAGCCTGAGTGCAGTAGAGTACAACTAGCACACTTAGCACTTAATTGCAGATTTAAAGGGACTGTAAAGACAGAGAAGGGTTTCAGATTAGACCTCTTCTTAGGTTTAAAGCAGGTGGTCCTATTCTGCAATTGTTGTTACAGGTGATGTCACAAATCACATAAACCAATAATTGATGGAGAAACTGGGCATGTCCACACACAGGGTCTAAGGGGCGATGATGAGGGGATGAATCTAACACTGACCCTTTAACCAATCAGATGCGTCCTGGCTGTAACAATCACGACCCCGCCTACTGGAGACGAGAGGTCTTCTCAACATAAATAGATCATCATTTCCCAAACAATGTGATGTGGATACATAGAGTTCCATCTGTAGTGTGCATTTTTGGGGTTAGTTTGTAATACAACTGTCTGACCAGTAGATGGCGCTAAAAGAGTGTGTATGACAACATAGTGATCGAGGCAGTGATACTGCTGTAGATAATTATACCATAATATAAAATATAAATTGGATATAAACTAACAAAATTGAATAATGTATCTGTGTTATAAATGTATAGAAGACAATTATGATGCAGTGGGTGAAACGAACAGCATCATATAGTTGTAATATAGGTTGTATTATGCTAGTTCTAAATGTACATGAAAACAATCTCAACAATTTTGAAAGCTTCAAAATTCAACTTCAAAAACATCATTGATCACAATAAAATGCAAGGATTATTGTCTATAATTAAGTGTAGCAAAGGACTTAGAAGACCTCAACCAGAAATCTATTTTTTAGTGATTATTATTATTATTAGTAATTACTTCATGATGGAATGCTGTATTCTAGCATACTGGGCCCCTCATTTAGCCAGTGATTTAACTGCCTTGAAAAACAAAGAAATTGATTTCACTAATGAGACTGCCATAATTAGCACAGTTATGTTTAAAAACCATACTTTTGTCAAAGCTCCTTAATTCAGAGTTTGGGGGGTGGGGTGGGGGATTCAAGGACTGCATCTTAAACACTCTCTCGTTCTCTGTGTTTTGGTTGTTACTCCTGAATTACAGAAGCAATAACCAATTTGAATTATATTGCTGTGACGTGCCCTAGCGTGCATTAATTATTGATTACCTGTTTCTGAGCGAGTGGGACATAATTACCTTGTGTAATGTGAACCCTCCATCACATTTAAACATTTATATTGCTTATCTTTCTCCCTAACCCCTAGCTAAGTTTTCTAATTACACTAATCAAATTGGGTACCGGAGAGTAATTCTTCTTTTTGTCCAATCAGAAACAAGCATATTTCACTGGATTCCAAGGCAGGTGATGTAATTGCAGTTTCAATGGAGAAGAATAAATGGAAGCGTGCCTTTCTGATAAATGACAAAACTGAATGAATATACAGAGTGGCGTGAAATTAGTTCAATTCATAAAACATGTCATTTGTATTTTCCAATTACACAACACCTAATCTAAAAAAGGGATATTGTAATATTCATCACGAACAACTGAATTTCCATTGTCCACCACAGAAAATAAAATAAAAAACGACAATTAACAAATGACCCCATTGACAGGAGAAATGTTCTTTAAGCTAATGTACATTTTTATGTGTTTAGATTCTTCCAGTGCCTAGACTATACAGTATCATCACACAGTACAAGCATAGTCTAGTGTCTACTATGGATCCTGTGTCATAAGTCTAAGGCCTACAGTATGTGTCATTATGTGCATTGGGTCCGAGAGCTGAAGGCATTTTGACATAGCCCATAAATTGATAATTTTCTATTAACAGCAACACCATAACACCATAAACAAGTAATTAAAGTATATATTTTTGCTTTACACTAAAACAATTCTGAAATTGCTACATAAAAAGCCTATGTCATTGTTTATGACGACAGAGCACATTATGATATATACTGTAAACAGTCTACAATGTATTTACAGTATACAAAGCATGTTTTATGTGCCTTCAACCCTCTAAAGTTAAGTTCCATAAGCATTGTCTCCTTGGCCTACTGTCCAGTTTTAGCACTATTGTCAGTGTATTTGGCCTCTGACTCGTTTTTATCTTAAACACTCGTTCAAACGCTCCTTCAGGTGGCAATCAAAATGCTTTCAATCAAAATGCTGAGATTATGTAGATGAATATAGCTAGGACTTACTAGCTAGGAACCACAAAGGACCTAGTGCAGTCTGACATTTGTATGTTTTTAAAGGGAGGTACCACAACGGTGAAAGAACATGCTTGTGGGAGTGGGGGCGTGGTTTAGCGCTGATGCAGACGGGAGGGAAAGTGTGGAGGTGTGATTCACGGGGCTGAGAGACAGGTGAGGGCAATTATTAATCACCTGTCTCTCTTTTAAGCAGGGAGTGAACACAGCAGAGGAGGACTCCCAGGCGGGGAGAATGAAACCGAGAGCTCCACGCGGAAGCTCTCGCCTTTATGACTGTATGACTGAACGCCGGGCAGTGTTTAAAGGATAGGCTAAACATATATAAAAAATATAACAAAAAGGAGACAATTTCCGTATCTTGAGAAAACAAAACTTTATTGATGGTTATTTTTAGGTGGAAGAACCATAGTGCATGCACATACAATGACGGGGTAGGAAGCCTTTCTCGTACCACAACACCTACTGGAAGCAGAGATTGTATAAAGTTGCCTATAGAGACAGGCGTTATGCATTCGTCACACAATGGAGGACAGGAACATCAAAGGCTACCGCTCCTGCCTTTATTTATTTTTATTTTTTTCGATATTAAAGTGTTTCGTTTAAATGTTATCCTGTGTTATTTGTTATAAATACAAAAAGGGAGATATGTGACAACACCGCTAGTTGGGAATAGTTGTAAACAGAATATGGTGGAGGAAGTGGCTAGCTAGCTAGCTTGCAACGTAGCCGCAGCCAGGCTTAATCCTCCTGCCTGTGTAGCGCTTTTTCAAATCCACCACAGCTAATAATTTATTAATTCATTCCTATTTACATCATAGATTTATCCTGTTCACAAATCATAATATTTTTCCAGAATTATTTATTAATCAAACAGTTTATTTTTAAAAGTGTAAAGGCTGTTCTAGAAAAAAAAGAAGAAAAAAAAGAAAAGAAACAAGAAAATAACGTCACATAATTGACTGATGTGAAACCTGCTGAAATAAATCATTGAAAAACAGTACAACAGACAGCACTGATATGTGTAACAGGCTTAGGATGGAATGAAAAAAATACAGCTTGTGTGTGCAAAATAGTACAGTTGACAAAAATACCATGAAGATATCTACATAGTAATTGCATTACTTGTAAAGAGATAATACAAATCTGAATATGATTCAATAGAAAATGAAATAGCTCTCCCTAACAATTGTTCTACGGCTCTAAATCTAAAACATCATATCGTTTTGTGTTTTATATAAGAGAACATTTTCACTGCACAGCTCATATAATACACTGTTGGTTCTATGCCTTGTCCCCACCTTTCCTTACAAATAATCATAATTGTATTAGTCTTTCAAAAAACAAAAAAAAAAAAAAAAAAAATTTCCTAATCTATAAGAAAAAAATAGTATTGGTGTCTTGGAGCACCAATATTTTCTTTCCTCTAAATCTCTCCTGTAATATAAAACTCAATTATACTAATCAATATACTGGAAGTTTATATAAAAACATCTGCTTTTGGATGGCCAACACTATAGAGGGTTTGGACTAAGCAACTAAATGATTCAACAGTTAACCTGCCATGGAAATACGTTTTTTATTTTATTTCTTTTTGTCTCATAGTTTATATCTAAGTAAAATCTTCACTATACACAGAAACACCCCAGATACATCCGACCACAACCTTTGGCTTGGAGTGATAAAAGATAAACCCTATACTCTCTGTCAACAAATCAACAGTCTAGACAACTCGCTGATGACTATACACCATCCACATACAACTATGCTTCCCCTCGCCTAGCCTTTTAAAGTTCATAAAACAAACGTTACCTATTCCATTTTCCAGGACTGGGGGGGGGGGGGGGGGGGGGGGGGGGGGGGGGGGGGGGGGGGGGGGGGGGGGGGGGGGGGGGGGGGGGGGG